>CAKNXH010060406.1:0-17571 GCA_932178445.1 Andricus quercusramuli
AGAATATGTGCCCTCGCGGTTGCCTATACTAGTGACCACAGCCTGCTTATAAGCAAAGATATTATAAACGTAGATGCGGTACGGGGTGTTAGAGTGGGGGAACCATATATATAGGACATCACATTTTCTGCCATATCGAGGTGCTGCCCTCACCGTACGACCAAGTCGAACGCTTGTTTTCTCGTTCATAGTAAAATATGATGGTAAAGCAGTTGAAAGCTTTTTTAAGGTTAGAAAAGTTTGACATGTATCTCTTTCTCTTCATAAACACCGCACTTCGGAATATAATAATAAATAGCGCAATGTCTAGGTACACCGAAAATGCATAATTATTTGGAAAAAATAATTGAAACTTAATAATGACAGAAGCACTGATATGATGGCAATAAATAAACTGAATTGTCAGAGTAATACTCTCAAAAAGATAATCATGTTTATACGTTAATACGTTCATGTTTTTCTATATGTATATGATTCTTTAAATTATAATTTTTTGTACTTTGAAGTTTAAGTTTTATTACTACACTGAATACTGAATTGAAATAAACAAATATTTGTACCAAAGAAAAAACTTTTTTAATGTTTAATGTGTTTAAAAATTATTGTTTACATTTAAAAGAACAATCATTGAAAATAATTTATTTCTAGCTAAAAAATTTTAGATTGAAAATGTACATAGTATATATATTTTTTAATTACAAAAAATGTTCTCCAAAAAGTGTTGATCTTAAAAAAATTAAAAAGAAACTTCAAGATAAATCAGTGCTGATTTGAATCCTGCAATGTTTGTTTGCAAAATTTTATTAGGTTCAAAGAAAATTTAGGGAGAAATTTTTGTTCCGTTTGAGTCGCACGTGTTTTTGCATGAATTTGTTTATACAATTTTTGTAGAATTATTTTTGTTTCAAATTCATACATTAATTTAAAAAAAAACTTTAAATATTAAACAAAAACTTTTTTTATGAAAGTATTTTATTATCGTATTTTTAATAAATAAACAATATTTATTAAGAAACGATTTTTTAATTATTTAAATTCTGGAATTTTATAATTATGGAATATATAGAATATATGGAAATTACTGTCATTATAATTTAGACTCCTGGATCTTGTAAATTTGTTCTTACAGTTCACACTTTTTGTTATAAGCTATAGGTTAGGTCAGAAATAACAAATTCTGAGATTCAAAATTGCTACAACGCGAAAAAGTCAAAATTTTAAATTTGAACGTTGAAATGTAAAAATACTTTCTTACTTTAGTCGCTTCTTTTGAAAGCCGATCCTTTGCTTTCAGTTTTCTTTTCAATGTTTTCAAATGCATTTAGATTGAAGTATATCTACAAGTGTTTTTTGTTAAAAATATAAATTAATCAAAGTATTCTACTTATTTTTCATAATTGTAATTTATAACCTTCAAAATTGAATAATTGCAGGTTAAAAATCAAAAAGTAGACTAATTTCAAACTTATAGCGTTTATATTATATTATTTGAATCATTTAAACCTCTGACCGTTTTTTAAGCTTTTGAAAACATTTTTGAACACTTTTTTGTATATAAGAAATAACATTCTTCCACCTAATAACTGTTTTAGAGTAGAAAGAAGTAAAAAAAAGCAAAATTATATAATCGGACTTTTTTATTTTGGATTTAATTTTTTAATAAAAAGGAGTTCTATTTACTCTACAAAATAGCTACAAAAATCAGATTTTCACTGAAAAAATTGCTAAATATTTTTTTTCGTATAAGGTCAAAAAATAAAAAATGTATGCACTTGGAATATCAAAAAGAAAGGTGTTTTTTATGCTATGATTTTCTTCAAAAGGCTAATCGCAATTTCAAAAATATTTAAAGCCTTGATAGGTGTGACATTTTAAATTTATAGTATTCAGTATATTGAATAATTAGAAATTTAAAGCTATTTAAATATACAAGAATTTTTGAATTGAAAGTTTTCGATGATTTTAGATTGAAACATTTCAATTGGTTTAGTTACAAATTAAAATTGTTTAAAGTTCCAGGATTAGAAATGAACGTCTTTTAATACTTGAATCATTATTTTAGAACGTCTAAAACCGTGGATAGTAGGACTATTGAAAATTAGGAGTGCTCGAAAGAACTGAACAAATGTTTGTTTCAAAAGCTCTTAAAAAAGGTGCTTTTTCAAGTTTGATGTATTTTCTTATAATTTGGCTCCTCCACAAATTATTTTTGTTGTGAGAAAATAAAAAGGGATTTTTGACAAAATTAATATATATATATATATTTAATGTTCGCTCAAGGTGATTTTCAGTACAAATTATTAATTTTTAAAGAATATTTGTCAAACTATAGAACGGATTTCTTGCCTGAAGATACAAACCTTAATTGTACTATAGTAAAAAAAACTCTTCGAAACGCTTTTATTACAACAATTTTATTGAAGAAAAATATTGTTTGTAAAAATAGTATACTTTTTACATATATTTCTTAAAATAAAAAATTACCAACGAGATTTGTAGAAAACCTTTTGAGGAATGAAATCATTTTCCTGGAAGTTTGAACCGAAAAATTAATATTTAAAAAAATGAAAACCGTGCTAAATTGAGCTAGACTCGCGCGACTTTCAAAAACTGAACTGTAGTTCTAGTATTAAAAATTGAACAGTAATTGATTTCACAAGACGATTCTGGATCTGTTCAAAATTGTACACATAATTTACATATCTTCAAGTTAAAATGTGGACTAATTTAATTCGCGAGCCTTATTAGTAGTTACACAAATGTAAAAATCCGACTGAGTTTTCATAAACAATGTTAAATTTGAAAATCACTTAAAATTAATAGATTCATAAATAAAACTTTTTTGAATAGAGACACTAAACAAAGGATTCTTTCCAATCTGCAGGGTTTTGTTTATGAGTATTTTCTGATTTCTTTTAATTGAGTCTAAATAATTTTACATCAATTTCTTGAAAGAAATCTTTTTATTTAAAAAATTTTTTGTGAGAAGAATGCACTCAATATAACAATTCTAGAAATATATAAAAAATTTTGGATTATTTCTTTTTCCTTTTTGTGAAAATGTAATAATCTAAATACATTGGTTTGAATGATCCAAAAATTAACGCCTTCATTCAATTTCAAAATCTTATTCAAGTATTGTTCCAGTATAAAGTATTCTATTTTTAACTCATTCAATTTGGAATTTTCAAATTAAAAAAAAAAACAGAACAATTTTCAATATTAAAACATTCGAAACTGAATTGTCACAATTTCAGAATGATAAATTTAAACATTGAAAGTTACAATTATAATTTTTCTAATTTTTAAGCTTGTAATTTAAAGGTGAAAGTGTTGAATTTTTATTCGTAAATAACAGTTGAACAACGATTATTAATTTTAAAAAAATGCGAATAAGTTGGAGGTTTTTAAATGTTTCGAAAAAAAATTAGGAGCTTCTCAAGAATGTTGAAAGATTTCCAAACAAAGTTTGTTTTAATATTTCTGGGAATATTTTTAATGATTTTTTATTTCGAAAAAGTAAGTCTAAAAATATTTCAAAACATTTCAAAAGATTTACGAAATTTAAAAAAAAATCTGGAAGTTTTTGAGGCAATTTGTTTTGCAGGATTTTACAACAAGTTTAGAAAATATGGAAATCATTTTAAAATATATATTCAAAAGTTCCGAAAAAATGTGAAAAATAATTTGAAAAGATTTTTAATAATATAAATAATAATAATAAATAATTTAAAAGAAAATGGATACTTTTGATGATTTCAAAATTAAATTTTGACTTTTAATTTTTTAAAATTACATAATGTTAAGAGAAGGTATAAAATATGGGACGACTAAAAAAATTCCGAAAAGGATGACTGAAAAGTCCCGAAAAATGAAATCTCCGACACTATTAAATTGCCGAATGGGAAAATTTTCGAATAATAAAATTTCCGAAATTATAATATTGTCGAACAGTTTATAATATTACCGAACTGGAAAATTTCCGACAGAAAATATCCAATGTAAAAAATTCCCGAATTAGAGGAACCCCGAATTAAATCATGAAGAACAATTTTTTTCTCAATAAATATTATTTACTTATTAAAAATACAATAATCAAATATTGTTATTAAAGAAAATTTTAATTATTTAAATCTTTTTAAATTATTTCCTGAATTCACAAGAACAATAATTGTTTAAAAATTGTATCAAAAAATAATATAAAAAACACGTGCGCTTCGAAAGAAAAAAAAATTCTTGCTACATTTTCTTCGAACCTAATAACATTTTTCAAACAAACTTTGCAGGATTCAATTCAGCACCGATTTATATGGGAACTTATTTAATTTATTATTTGTTTTTAAATTAAAAATTTGATTTTTGAGAACGTTTTTCGCATTTTTTAAATTACTATGAACATTTTCAAACAAAATTTTTCATCCATTTTTGTAATCATTATTATTTTAAATTCAAACAAGAATTTTTTTTTAAACTTAAAACATTAAAAACGTTTCTTTGATCAAAGTATTTTATAATTTTATTTTCAATAAATAAATAATATATAATGTATAATGTATAAATTATAATATATAAGAAGCCCGCAAACAGGCGCCAGAGGGCAGGGAAAGGAAGAAGCAAGAGCGGACGAGGTTTTGAGCGCGGTAAGTGGGGAGAAGGGAGAATTTGACAGTAGCGATGACGAGACGTTCGAGACACCGACCAGGGTCGGCTCAGCTGAGAGAAGGGGTTCAGGCACGAGCCAGAAACGCGGGAGACCATCAAGCCTACAGCGCCTCAACAGGCTAGGTAGCGCGGGCTCGAATAGGAGTCTGGATGAATGGCACAAAAAGGGGAACGTAACTAGCAGTGAAGGGGAAGATAAAAGGAAGAGAGAGGAAGGGGAAGATGATCCGGAAAGGGACAAGGATAACAAGAAAGTGAAGATTAAACGAAAAACTCCAGACAGAGATAGGGGGGATGGGGGGATGTTTGAGAAGCTAGCAGCCCTCATAAAAGGGTTTAGAGAGGAAACAAGGAAGAGTCTGGAAGATATGAATAGGCAGGGGAAAGAAGTTAGGGGGGAAGTGAGAAAAGTAAGAGAAAAGTGGTAAGAGTGGGATAAACTCTGGAAAGAGGAGAAAGACAAGGTATGGGGTAAACTAGAGGCCGTAGAGAATAGACAGAGAGAGATGGACGAACAGACAAATAGGGAGATAAAACAACTGGAAGAACGGGTAAGCAAATTAGAAGTTAGGAATGAGCATATGGGGAAGGGAACAGAAAGTGCGGGAGAAGTAGAAGGGAGTGATAACGTGCAAAATGAGAATGAAAGATTGAAGAAGAGACTGAGTGAGATTGAAAGAAGGTTGGAAGGGGAAGAAAGGGCGAAGAGAAAAAATAACATAGTAGTCAAGGGATTGAAAATAGAAAGTGAAACAGGGGAAATTGAAATCAAAAATCTGCTGAGAGATATTGGAATTCGTGTAAGGGTAGAAGGAGTTAAGAGATTAGGAATGACGAATGAAGGAAAAGAAGGAATGTTTGTAGTAAAAGTAGGGAGTGAGGAGGAGAAAAAGAAAATCATGGAGAACAAAAAATTATTGAAAGGAAGAAGGGAGAGAATTGAAGAGGATTTGACTTGGAGGGGGAGGAAAAGGAGATGGCAAATAGAACAGAGAGCATGGATAGAGAGGAAAAAGGGATGCATGGTATGGATAGGGCGAGACAGACTATGGATAAATGGGGAGGAGTGGGTCTGGGACGAGGAAGTAGAAGAAATAAGGAAAAAGGGAAAAAGAGTTGAGAAAGGTAGAAGAAAGGAAGATTCAAAAGAGGCTAGAGAGCAAACAGAGGGGTTTCCAAAAAGCAAGGCGGAAGAAATGTAAGGAGGATAAGGGAGGAGAAAAAAGTGAAAATAGCTTTCTGGAATGTGTCAGGCTTGAAGAACAAGAATGAAGGTTTCTGGCGGGAGTTAGAAAAGTGGGACGTGATTATGATGAGTGAAACCTGGGCGGATGAGAAGGATTGGAAGGGGATGAAAAGGTTGTTACCTAAAGGGTATGTGTGGACAATGCAAGAAGCAAGAAAGGAACACGTTAAAGGTAGAGGAATGGGCGGCATGGTATCAGGGGTGAGAAAAGAATTGGCAGTAAAAGGTAAAACAGAGCAGGGCAGGGAAGAAAAGGAGGGAACAATGGTAAGAAGGATTATAATAGGGAAAGTCAAAATAACGGTGGTTTGTGTATATAGAAGAAGAGGAGAAGAGGAAGGTTGGAGAGTAATAAGGAGGTGGATGGAGGAAAAGAAGGAAGAATTGGTTTTGATAGGAGGTGACTTAAATGCCTGGACTGGCGAGCAAGGGGGAGGGACTTGGGATGAAGAAAAGGAGGCATATATAAGGAGCTCCAAACATAGGGAGATAGACCGGGAGGGGAGGAGGTTACTAGACATAATAGGAGAAACCGGATGGTTTTTATGTAATGGCAACATGAAAGGAGATGAGAAAGGAGAGATTACATTTATAGGTAAGGGAGAAACAATAATAGACTACATCCTGGCGGAAGAAAGAATGAGGAATATGATATGCAGTATGAATGTAGGGAATGAGATAGGGTCAGAACACTTCCCAGTAATAGCTAAACTGAAAGGTGGCGTCCATAAGCGTGGCAGAGGGAGAAAGGAAAGAGGGGGGGAAAGGAACACGAAAATGGGAGTCTGGGGGGTAGATAAATTAAAAGTGTTTGAACAGAAAATGGAAAAGGAGAATGTTAGATATGAAAAGGTGGAGGGAGTAGACTCGTTAATTAAAAGGTTGAAAGGGTCGATTGAGAAGGTGAAAGATGAGATAGGTACAAAAGAAGGAAGGGAAGAGGGAAAGAGAGAATGGTGGGACGAGGAATGCAGGGAGAGTAAGGAGAGAATGAAAGAGTCTGTAAGAAAATGGAGGAAAGGAGAAATAGAGAAGGCGGAGTACAACAGGAGAAAAAGAGAAAATGAGAAGATGCTGGAAGGGAAAAAGCAAAGGGGAACTGAGAAATACAAGGAAGAAGTAGAAAAAGCAATCAAAGAAGGTAGGGTCTGGGATGTGATAAACAGGGAAAGAGGAGGAAGGAAGGGCGTGAATGAAGAAATAGAAATGGATGAATGGACGGATTATTTTAAGGGTCTGTTAGGGGGAGAACAAAATAGGATCAAAGGGGAAAATAGAAAGACAGTCCAGGGAGAAACGGAGGAAGCGAACGAAATAACAAGAGAAGAAGTGAATGAGGCGATAGATAGACTGAAAAGAAACAAGGCCACTGGAGAGGATGGTATGGAGAACGAAGCGATAAAGTATGGAGGAGAAGGGATTAGGGAAGTGATGTGGAGGATATGCAACAAGGTCTGGAAAGGAGAAGGGTGGCCAGAGGAGTGGATGACAGGGCTGGTAGTACCGCTTGTTAAGAAAGGGGAGGGTAAGAAGGTAGAAGAGTACAGAGGGATCACTCTCATGCAAGGGGGCTATAAAATATACACAGAAATTCTAAGAAAAAGGTTAGAGAACCAGATAGAAGAGAAGCAAAGTATCCCACACAACCAGACGGGATTTAGAAAAGGGATGGGGACAATAGACAACATTTACGTACTCAACTACTTGGTTAACAGAAACTTAGGGAGAAAAAGAGGGAAATTAGTCGCTTTGTTTGTAGATTTCAAAGCAGCTTTTGACTCAGTGAACAGAAAAGTACTATGGCAGGCAATGAAAGAGAGGGGAATAGAAGAAGGGCTGGTGGAGAGGATAAAGGAAATTTTCACTGAAACCAGGATTAGGGTGAAGATACGCGGGGAAAAAGGGGAGGTTTTCTGGACAGGAAGAGGTCTAAGGCAAGGGTGCCCGTTGAGTCCACTACTTTTTAATTTGCTGCTGGCAGACCTAGAGGAGAAGCTAAAGGAGAAAGGGAAAGGGGGGGACGATCCTGGGTAATAGCAAACTATACTCCCTAGCATACGCGGACGATGTAGTTCTAATAGCAGACGATGAGAAGGGGATGAACCTAATGATAAGAGTTTTCGAAGAGTACGTGGGAAGAAAAGAACTGACGGTGAACGTAGGGAAGACCAAGGTGATGTGCTTCAGAAATAAAAAGACCAAAACAGGTTACGTTTGGAAGATGAACGGACAAACAGTGGAAATTGTGGAGGAGTTCTGTTACCTAGGTTTTTGGTTTGAGTCAGGAGGGGGAAACGATTTGCAGGTGAGGAAAAGAATCGAAAGTGCGAGTAAAGTAATGGGCCAAGTATGGGGTATAGAAAAGAGAAGGTTCAAGGACGATTGGAGAATGAGGGTTTGGTTGTTTGATGCGTTGGTTTGGGCGGTGTTGTGTTATGGAGTGGAGGTTTGGGGATGGAAGGAACATAGGAAAGTGGAAAGCATACATGAGAGATTTCTGAGATGGGTAATGGGGGTTAGTTGGAGTTGTCCAGGATACATGATAAGGGAAGAACTAGGAAGGGAAAAAATGGTAACTAGACAAATTAAGAAAGCCTGGAGGTTTGAAGAGAAGCTGAAAAGGGGAGAGGGGAGCAGAATAGCCCAAGTATGCTTGGACGAAGTTCGGAACAAGGAGACGAGAGGCAATTTGGGAAATTCAAAATGGGAGGAAGAAAGGAAAAAAATGAGGAGTGTTTGTGATATAAAGGAAGGGGTTCTGGATTGGCAGAACATTGAATTAGAGCTATTAGTAAGACAAGGAGAAGAGAGATGGAGAAAGATTATGGAGTCGAAGTACAATAGATGGTATATGATGGTCAAAGGGGTGACGGAACCAGAATATTTGCAAAAGATGAAAAAGGAAGACAAATGGAATAGGGTGATACGGTTTAGAATGGGAGAAGGAGTGAGAGCTTGTAGATATTGGATGGATGAAGAGGACAATCTGTGCAGAGTATGTGGGTACGAAGTGGAGTCATGGGCACATGTGTTAGAGAGGTGTACAGGAGAGGAAGATGGACAGTTGAGTGTGGATGAATGTGTGAGATGGATCTTGGATGGTAATAGGCAGGGAGTGATGTGGATGAAAAAACTGGAAGAAATAAGAGAAAGCAAGGGATCAGAGTAGAGCCAAACGGGTAATCCTGTTTAAAGGAAAATAAAGAGTAAAAATTTTTAATTTTCAAATCGGTCTAAATGAATTTGATGGTAAGAGAAAACGGAAGCCCGGGAAGATCGCTCATTGTCTGTAGTTTAAGAAGAGTAGTACTAAGATTATTGTTTATATATAAGGCGATGCATTAGAAAATAAGTAGCGGTTAAGCTAGACTAAGGATGAAATGTAAACATATGTACAGGGAGCGGAGGCCCTCAAACCCGTAAAAGGGAGAGTTCAAATATACAAATAATATATAATGAACAACAATTTTTTAAACTATTTAAATTCAGGAATTTTCTAGTTTGGATTTTTTATAATTCGGCAATTTTCTGCCAGGAATTTGATTATTCGTGAATTTTTTAATTCGGGAGTTTTATATTTCGGCACATTTATTATTTCGGGAATTTTATTATTTGGGAATTTCGCAATTGGCGAATTTTGCAGTGTCGAGAATTTTATTTTTCGGGACTTTTCAATCGGTTCGGAAAATTCTTGATAATTCTAATATTATCGAATTTAAAAATTCCCGACAGAAAATTTCCGAATTATAAAAGATCCGAACTAGAAAATTCCCCAATTTAAACAATAAACAAATGGTTTGTTAACAAATATTTTTGAAATATAATAATAAAATATTTATATCAAAGAAAAAACTTTTTAAACGTTTAAACTTTGAAATTCCAAAAATTATTGTTTGAATTTAAAATAACAATAATTGAAAAAATATATTTCTTGATAAAGAATTTTGCTTGAAAATGTGCACTGTTTTTTTTAATTACAAAAAACGTTCTCAAAAATCAAATTATTAATTTATTTTTATACAATTATTGTTATTTTAAATTCGAACGATAATTTGAATAAAATTAAAACATGTAACAAAATTTTTGTGATAAAAATATTTGATTATTGCATCTTAAATATAAAAGATTTATAAAATTTTGAAAATATCGTAGATTTTGAGGCAATTTTTTTGCAGAATCTTACACAAATCTTACGAAAAAATGAGAACAATTTTAAAACCTATTTGAAAGTTATGAAAAAAGTTCAAAAATATAGTCTGAATAATATATATTATTTGTATTTTAAATTTTATACCATATAACGTACGTAAGTATTTCGAGTAAGCTGTATCAATTATAATAGTTCACAGTTTTATTTTAAAATAGATTGTATGGATCATGATATTTTTTACGAATGTGCTATTGAAATTCTATTCAACTAATTGAATTTTTTTTGCAAATGCGAAACCTAATCTGGCTTGGATGGAACTGCCGTCTTAACCTCTATTTTCAATTTGAATGGTTCTTGTCCGAGCTAAAGTTATCGACGAGTGTGATGAGAGTTGCTTACAGCGCTCCAAGTGGCTCTTGGCGAACTATATCGATAGGTCTAATCGGGGAGTAGTGGTGGGTAGAGGGGAACTGACAATTTTCGCCGGACGCGCCGTCTATATTTATCACGGGTAACTAAGCCCGCACCGCATCTACGTTTATAATATCTTTGTTATAAGTGAAAGCAATGATATATAATGTTATAATTTATATTCAATAATATAATTGTAAGAACTTCTAGGAATTACGATCAGACTGACTAAACTTAATCTCAGTATTAATTCTCTAAGACTAATAATAATACTATTTTTCTCAACTTGTTTTACACTGAAGTTTATAATGTTTATAAATGTTCGAAAGAATTCACGATAACAATAAATAAAATTCTAGTTTGAAAAATATGGAGTATATTGTATATAACACTACAAACTAATTTTTATTTCTAATGTTTATTGCTATTTAGGCGATACCATGCTGAAAACACCAGTTCTCATAAGATCACTGAAGTTAAGCAGTGTTGGACGCAGTTAGTACTTGAATGGGTGACCATTCGTGAATACTGCGTGCTGTTGGCCCGTCGTGGGTGTAGTGAGCCCACAATAGTAGTACTAGTAATAAATAATCCACCTAGAAACACTACCCGAATCGGGTAGTGTCACGCCTGCCCCGAAAGGGAAATGGCTTAATGGTATAAAAAAAAAGGTTTAAGTATTTTTAATACAAACGTTATTTAAATTACCAAACAAAAAATGCAAGTTAAAAATAAACGTTCTCGTAAATTCTCGATCAATTCTCCTATTCTCGGTAATATACGGTAACGTTCTCCGTTACGTTCTCCAAATTTAAATTACCGAGAATTTTCGAACCAGTGATGCTTATAGACCACGACTTTTTCAACTGCGCAAGCGTTGCGTTGGAAGGGGAAAGCCCACCCAATTCTAGGGATGGGCGATTCTCTCGAAAAGATCGATTCATGAATCGATCCAGGATCGAATTTATTAAGATCGATTCGGCAAAAAAATCGAATCAGAAGAATCGATCTTGAAAGAATCGATCTTTTATCAACATGCTGTTGGATGGATGCTGTTGGTATAGAAAGCAAAGATATTATACACCTATATGCGGCAAGTGGCGGTGGAGTGAGGATAGAATTATTAGTAGGGTAAGATAAATGTAGACGGCGCTGTCGGCGAAAATCTTACCGTCCCCGCTGTGCCTCTCAACCCGCTGAAGTATCAATCCCCTCTTAACAGTTGTCGTAAGTAAAATGGGCAAAAGAGGCGCTGTCGCCGAAAGGAATTTCAGTAGATAATATAGTTTTCTGAAAATATTCATGATCAATAGAGCAATTCGAAGTTATCCGGCGATTGATGTCAGTAACAATCAATAAACAAATGAATATTTATCACTGTTTATTGAAATTATGTTCCGTTCGAATTGAACTGTAAATAATAATTTCATGGTTTTTGTTTAATATGATCCGTTTATCTTTTAATAATAATTATATAAAAGACAACGATTTGCATGATATATTGTTCAAAATTGCAGTGTAATTAACGAATTATAATTTTGGCGTGAATAGTGTTAGAAAGACTTTAAGTGCTCGGAGAAATTCTCACGAGCATGAGAATATGCTCGAGAATATGCTCGACCCTTATCTGCTTTGAGAATTTAATGAGCATTTATGAGCATTTTCAATAAGTATTTAAAAAATCGTATTTTCTATCAATTTTGTTTCTAAATATATTTAAAACACTTTTTAGTTGTGTTTTCAAGTCAAAAAGATGAATTTTCAATCAAAGGAATGAATTTTCAACTAAAATCTCCAACCAAAAATATGAATTTTTAACCAAATAGTTGAATTTTCAACCCGAAAGATTAATCTTCTACCCAAAAGACTCATTTTCAACAAATTAAATTAATTATCATAAAAAAAGCAATTTTTAACCAAAATTAGAATAGCTAAAATGTCAAAAAAATAAATCCCCAACCAGAAAAAACGGATTTTCAACAAAATATTTTTTTTTCATCCAAAAACGATTTTTTAACCAAAAATAGAAGAATTCAATTTTCAATTAAGACAATCCATTTTTAACCAAAAAATTAATTCTAAACAAAATAATTCAATTTTAGACTAAAAAAGATAAATTTACAAATAAAAAATATAATATTTCAATTTGCAGTTAGAAAAGTAAATTTAAAAAGGAAAACGTGTTTTCAACCAAATTAATTTATTTTCAACTGAAAATGTGAATTTTTAAGCGAAAATAGAATAGTTATATCTTCAGTTGAACAAAAATTAATTGTCAACTAATAACAAACGAATTGATAACCGAAGAAATTAATTTTAAATCACAATGATGAATTTTCAACCAAACATATGAAATTTGGACCAAATACTTGATTTTTCAATCCAAAATATGTTTTCTCTATCAACAAACAAACGAATTTCAACTAAACAGTTTTTTTTCCGTGAAAGAAATGAATTTTCAACAGAAAATAGAATAGTCAAATTTTCTACTGAACAGATAATTTTTTAACGAAAAACATTACATTTCTATCAAAAAGGGTAAATTTTTCACAAAAAATAGTATAGTTAAAGTGAATTTTCAACTAAAATGATGAATTTTCAAATGAAAAAATTTAATTTTTGACCAAATACATGAATTTCAAACTAAAAAGATAAATTTTCTACCAAAAATAAAATAGGATAATTTTCAGGAAGTAAAATAAATAAAATAAAACAGTAAAATAAGTTCTCTTAAGTTCTCTATAAATGCTCTGTTCGAGCTTAAATGATGAGCATATTCTCGAGAGCATTTGCTCAACATAAATTCTTGAGCATTTAAGAACTCTAGGCGTGAATTTCGCTATTTTGAATAACGTAACGTAAATCACAACCGAGTGAATATATTGTAACTTTTATAACAGAATACGCCAGAATAGAAAAAAGACATATCTGAAATTTTACATTCATTGACAATGAAATTGTCCTTCCATTTCCCGCACTTGAAGTTGATATGATTTGATTGGGAAAGTTTACATTTTAAGAAATTTCAACTATTAAGCTTATATTTAAAATGTAACAATTGCAGAATTGTGCGGAATTGTTCAACTTTCGATACCATTGAATATATAATTTTGAGACCTTCAAATTGTGAAGTTGCACATTTTTTGTTATTTTATTTTTACGCATACTAGGTCTAATTTTTAAGACCCTAAAATTATACTATTTCAACTAAGAATGCTTTTATTGTTTGAAACGGGTTGTATTAAAAATGTTTAATTGACTGCATAACCTATATATTGGACTTTTATGGCATAACAAATAATTATGTTAATTGATTATTAATTTTTTAAATCAAAATAGCCGATCTGTCTAGAAACTAGTCGATCCGAGCGTTACAATCCGAAAAAACGGGATATGGCCTAATAAACACTCCTAATTTTCAACTTACGAAGTCAAGTAACATATCGTTAGAATCGCCAAGAAACGTAGATTTCGAATATAATTTTTCCAAATTACTAGTTGCAAAATTAAAAAATCTTTATGTTTTTTTATTTTATTCCTCATGAGTAAAATGACCCCCTGCTGACATGGGTCGACTACAGACGCAGGCGAGCACTCGGCACCGAGTGGGGTGAGAGGGGTAAGGGTCCCACTTGAAGGGGAAGGTAACTCGCCCGGAATATATACCTGGATTTCTTCACATCTCCAGGTTTTAGGTTTCTTGTTCGAATTTTAGAATTTAGATCTTTCAGACCAGCCAGATATAACTGATTCTTAAGATTTTCAAAAAAGTTACCAAAAATACTTTTCCGAGACTTTATTGATTTATACGTTTCATCAAATTCTGCGTCGAATTATATATACTTTGAAGACACCATCTTTTGACACCTCATATATATATAGGGGCCGTTCAAAAAATACTGAATGCTTTTTCCTGACCTAATCACCGAGTGATTAGGAATGTACATTGTCATTGAATAATGAAATCCCCAAGATTAACTATTTTCAGAAGTTCTTCAGGACGATATTGCGAAAAAATCAAAATATTTCGATTTATTCTTAAGTTATAAATATGTACATACATAATATATGTACATATAGAGGATATACTTCATGGAATGGAATAGGATATACTTCATTGGATATACTTCATGGAATATTCTAATAGTAAAGACTGTAATTAATTATAATATTTCTAACTTTAAGGCATTTAAAATCAAAACATTAAAAATTGAAAAATTTTAAACACAACCGACTTGAAATTGTCGTATTGTCTAAGACAAATAATTTTTATTTTAAAGCTTTTAAAGTTAGACGGTATAATTCAAAAATAAACATTTTCCCTGTAAATTTAAGTTATAGTAAAAAGTTACGAATAAAATAGTGCTACGTTGTTTTTGTTCAATGAGTCGGGGACAATAAATAGCAATATTAGAGTATCAAATGTCAATTGAAACATTCAAATTAACAAATGTCACTTAAAAATAAAAAATAAAAATAAATGAAACAATGCAAATTTGTAAGTTTGCATTCTGCATTCTGAAATTTTAATCATTTGAGGCTTAATTTATTTCAAATAATTCAATTTCAATTTGTTTATTTTTGAATATTTCATTTTTACTTTCTCATTTTTAATTTATTTTAACAGATATAGCGAACCTCAAAGCGTGTCAAGAGTTCTTTCACAGAAATTTCTAGGTGTTGAAAATTATATCATTTTCAAACTATTTTAACTCAAAAGTAGTACAATTTAGTGATTGTAACTTCTTTCTTGAAAAACCTAAATTCAAAAATGTCATTTACAAATTAAAAATTAAAAAAAATGAAACAATGCAAATTTTAGAGTTTACATTTAGCACCCTGAAATTCGAACAATTAAGGTTTATTTTCTTTCAAATAATTCAATTTTATTTATTTCATTTTTGTATTTTCGATTTATAATTTCTTATTTTAAATGAACAGTCAAATATTGTTAAATATTGAGACAAACATTTTGCAATTTAAAATTTTCAAACTGGATGCTTAAAAAATGGAGTATTTTAGAATGCAATACTATTTGAATAGGATTTCAAATTGAAGAAAAGCATTTAATTATGAATATATTAATCAAAATGTTTTTGAAAATTGAAAGAAGGTTTTGAAGTTTCAATTGAATGCAAACATTTTATTAATTACTAAGGCTTTCGAATTAAGATAGTTCAATTTTAAAAATACTTAATTTATATTTACAGTTTATTATCTCAAAATTTGTCTTGTTTTCTTTTTTTGTCAAAGTTAACCCGTACCCCGAGCCTTTGAAATTAACATGGTGTTTTAAATGGACAAAGCTTGATTTTCAAAAAACTGGAAAAAGAGCTACTTGTTAATAACTTTTTGTGAATTAAAGCATCAAAACCTCTTGACGCATGTTCAAAGAATAATTTCCACCAAGTCAGTTTTAATTTTGACTCCCCACCCCCCTTTCAAGCCATTGTCATTGTGCTTGGAAAGTGTCCGAAAACTACAAAATAGCAGTTTTCTATTAAATTCATACTAAAAACGGTATTCTTTGGATTTTTTAACAAGTATTATTTTTAATTGTTAAGGGACGAGTTTACAAGTATTTTGTAAATTATTTTTAATTATTGGAACAATTATTATTTGCTTAAGAATTATATTTTTCCTAAAATCGTGGAAAATTATTGTTTTTGGAATAAAAGTGATAGATTTTAATTTCACAGAAATAGAATATACCTACATTGGATAGTTAGAAATATTCAACTCTAAATTTACATCCGAATACTACACGAAACCTGATAAAATTATACGCCTAATTGTCGTAAATTGAAAGCAATATATTAATTTTATTAGAAGTTATTTAAAAAAAATACAAATCTTAATGTTTCCGAAAAATATTAATAAATCAAAAAGCAATTAATATTTTTTAATCTCTTTGCAATATTTTTAAAGATAATTTTCTTAATTATTTTAGTGGCTTGATAAGATATTTCTAGAATTTTTCCTTCGATGCAATCAAAACCTAAGCTTAATTTAAAGAACTTATCAATATTGATATGAGTCAGGTTTTCATAACTGAATTGAAGTAAATTAATAGAACAGTACTCTAACAGACTTGCAGAATGTTATCTTCAAAATTAGCCCACAAACAATGAAAAATTGGTTATTTCCGAATTTATTCATATTTTCCGGAAACATTAACATTTGACGTTTTTTCAACTTCTATATTAAAATTAACACATACTAGCTTTCATTCAAGCCGTTAAAACGGGTACTTTTATCACCTTTTATGCAATAATTGAGAGAAAATCTACACTTTATTATTATTAAAACTAGGGTGCCTGTTCAGCCTATTGGAAAATAGATGTCCAGAAACTTTTGCACGACATTACATAATAAGAGAAAATAAATTTTTATACTCCTACATGCGCGTGAGTTATTATTTGCTTTGTGTAAGATTTCAATTTTAGTCAATGTTTACCGAAGATGTTTACACATAAATCTGTCTTGGGTCGTAGTGTAGGACGCACGTGATGTTTTTTTTTTACTGAAAGTGAACTACTCAATTTTTTATTGAAAATTTAACTTTTTTAGAACAAACTATTTTTGTTGATAATGCGTCTTATTAGATAGACAATTAATCTTCTTGGTTGAAAATTTATTTATTTTTTGTTGGAAATTCATGTACTTATTTTGTTGAAACTTAGTATTTTCCATCAAAAATTAATCTTCTGTGTTGAAAATCCATCCTTTTGGTTGAAAATTCATGTATTTTTTCTGAGCATTTTTAAATTCCTGAAACTTTTTGAATTTTTTTTAGAATATTCAGGCGAGTTTTGTACAATTTTGATAACTTTTCCTATACTATGTTCCCTGGCTAATCCTGTCCAAATCAGTTTTGAAACACTCGTTTTATAACATTTTATTTTAAACTTTTTTCAAACTCGAAAAAATCCAAAAAAAATTTTAAACATTCCTCTACAATACCCTGGCGGACCGGCCGAACGCAAACATTACGCTACAGCGTAACGGTAAAGTAATGCTAAAGTAATGGTAAAGTAATATGGCATTATAATTATTAAAGGAAACAAAATTAATATGTAAACTGTTGCAATTATAATAAAAC
>CAKNXH010060407.1:61-18165 GCA_932178445.1 Andricus quercusramuli
AATACAAGTATAGAATGACGTCGACATTCAGCTTGTAGGAGTTTTGAAGAAAATGTTCTCGTTTCTCTGTAGCTTAATTGGTTAAAGCATCAGACCGGAAATCTGAAAGTTCTGGTGTTCGAATCCCAGTGGAGGTAGAGAGATTTTTTTCAAAACGAAGGAATCTTTTATATTCTTATATCAACTTTGAATTATGTTAATGAAAAAAATGTTACTATGAAAAACCGATTTTTCAAATATTATGCATTACCATAGCTACCTTACTGTTAAATCAAATGTATCAATATTATAAGTCAATCGATTCGTCTCGAATCGACACATCTTTTCTATTCTCACATATCAACTTTAAATTATGAGAATTAGAACATTTTCACTTCATTACTCGATTTTTAATATAATATAAATGACCATAACTTCCTTACTCTTCAATAAAATGTATTAATATTATAGGTCAATCGATTCGTCCCGCACAGAAAAAACATATGGTAAATAGTGTTGCAGCTGATTTCGTATTTTTACCTGTTCGTATTGGTAAAACACAAATATTACCCTCAATGGGCAGAAACTGTCTTTTGTTCTCATGAAAGTTGTCACCACCGTCTTGAAAATTGGAAGCCACTAGCTTTGAATCGCTGAAGTGAAGTTAGCTGATGGTTGGTGTAACAGGCAAATCGGATAAGTGCGGCGTCATAAAGGCTGTTTTCCCAAATCGTTAGAACTGTCAAAAAATCCCCACAAGCGTGGGTAAAACCAGAAAAATTCCGAGACGTCAGGGAAAGTTTACCCACATGGGGTAATTTTTGTTGCAGGTAATCTTTACCCCGAAATCCGGGTAAAGTTCACACTTCGTTTTTTCTGTGCGTACCAAGGAATCTTTTATATTCTTGTATCAACTTGGAATTATGCTAATGAAATAAGTTTCAGTATAAAAAACCGATTGTAAAAAAAATTATTCAGTTTTAAAAAAAATGCAATAAATATTTTTGGAAATCCTTCGGTAAGCGTCAAGATATTAGTGGTAAAAATAAGCCCTCAAAATGTCATCAATTTATCTGCAAACGTTTTCAAGTTGTCATGTTCACAAAAAAGTGTGACATCCAGCCCAAGCACATACACGCACGCACACATCCGTTCAATTGCTTAGAACATTGTATTATACATTTTTAAATTGAGGAAGGTTTCATTAAATGAATTTAAAAATTGTGGAAAATGTTACCATCACAAAGATGCCTCTATGAGGAAGCAAAAGTCGCGGTTTTTCGGCATTTTTCAACTTATTTTCAACTTTCCAATCACAGCGAGGCATTATTATTTTTAATAATATTTTCTAAGAATAATGCCAGAAGGATGCATCTTTTTCTAAAATTTTCAACTTTTCATAGAATTTTAAAATAGAACGAGGTAATCATTAATTAAAGTTGCAGACATAATTGTTTAAACAATTTATTATCATTTGTAATATATTTATTATTGTATAATAAATTATTATTGTAATAATAAATTTATATCATTTGTAATATATTATCATTTTTGTTCACTTTTCGTTTAGAGTGACTTAATAATTAGTTGTTTTTTTCAAGAATCGTATTTTCTATTTTTATTAATAATAATTAAATTATTAAAATTTCGCGGGAAAATGTGTCGCGTCAAATTTAAGTAATAAAAGGAGTCAAGTAATATAATAGAAAACATATTGGAATTAAACACTGCCTTCTTCAGGGTTGCTACAATATTCCAATTTCTAAATTCTTCTATGTGCAAAACCAACAATACACCTACAAGATTAGTAATGTTAATGCGATATAAATATTGTCTCGAAATATATTAAAAACACTTTATAGTTGTGTTTTCAAGTCAAAAACATAAATTTCCAACCGAAGAAATTAATTTTTAACTAAAATGATGAATCTTCAACCAAAAACATGAATTTTTAACCCAACAGTTACTTGAATTTCCAACCCAAAAGATTATATTTTTCTACCTTAAAAGACTAATTTTCAACAAAGTACAGGAATTTTCATATAAAAAAAATCAATTTTCAACCAAAATTAGAATAGTTAAAATGTCAGAAAAATAAATGTTCAACCAAAACAAGAAAACGAATTTTCAACCAAAAGAAATTAATTCTCAAAAAAACAATTCAATTCTCAAAAAAATAATTCAATTTTAAACTGAGAAAGATAAATTTACAAGCCAAAAATATAATTTTTCAATTAGCAGTTATAAAATTAAATAAAAAAAACGAGTTTTCAGCAAAATTAATTTTCAACTAAAAACACAAATTTTCGAACGAAAGTGGAATAGTTATATCTTCAGTTAAAAAAATTAATTTTCAAGTTAATCCTCATCGTACACATGGGGTTACGCTAACCCCGCGACCCTTGTTTAAATTGCGTTATTCCTTAACGGAGCACAGGAGGGAGGGGATACCTAGGTGGGAAAAATATCTGAGGGCCCCCCTACAATATCCCCAGTCGGTTTCTTTCATTAGCCGTTTTGTCGTCAAGCTGCAAGTATCGAAAGTTGCGCGTGGGGTGTACGTAACCCCATGGTACGATACGTAGCAAAATCCGACATTTATGAACATTCATATTGAGCGCGAATCTTCGCTTTTATGTTGCCATTGACAAGGCTAGCGCGCAGCAACTCGTTAATTTTAAGATACTCCATAATTCTGTATAATCAAAAGCTATTTCCAATAAATTGGAATGTTTAAAAAAATTTGAGTCATAAATTTTACTTTCAATGTCTGCTTTTCCATATTCGAAGATCAATTTTTCATATCAAAAAGTGAATAATAAAAAATTTGGAGATCTTTTTTGGGTGCATAATTTTGTTTCATTCATATTTGGTCGTATATTGCATAGTTTGACAGCAAAATGAAATTATTGATTTTTCATTATTTTTTGTGGGATCAAAATTTGGATTTTTGTTTTTTTCAAAAAATTCAAAAAGTTGTTACAAAAATATTGTAGGGTGTTCAAAAAGAAACATTTTTCTCCTCTTGACTTTTTTTCATATCGTGCGTTTTTCGGCATAAAATGTTCATTTACGTTTGTTTTTTGGAATTTTGAAAATGCTATAACTCCAGTAATTTTTTTTTATCCGAAAAAGTCATGGGGATAAATTGTTCGAGTTTTGAAGTACTACGAATAGCCGTACATAGAATTTTTGAATTTTCAAAAAAAATGGTCTCAAAAATTTACAAAATGTTCTAACTTTTTGAATTTCGATCAAAATTAGCTGGTTAACGAATTTGTTCTTTCTTTTTAGGCCCTAAAAAAGTGTGCCAATGCACAATCCAATCTGATTTTTTTTTCGAAAGTTATCGTGCCTACAGACAGACAGACTACAGACAAACTACAGACAGACGGACACCTTGGTAAAAATTGTTTTTTCTAGCTCAAGGGGTCTCAAAACGTGGAGATTTGATTAAAACCGACCAAGTCAAATTTTACATAAAACCAATAACTTCTCATTAGAATGAGAAATGTAAAAATAGTACATTTCATCATTTTCAGGAACTTCGGAAATCGTGAAAGTTCAGTTGGTCAAAAAAATATACTTTTTGGAGGGAATCGCAAAAACAGTACTTGAGTAACATTTCCCAACTCTTCACCTTTCCAGTGATATACAACTTAAGGCAGGGAAATCTTTTTATCATTTTTATATTCGTTTTTGAAAAAAAACATGTTTTTCAACGGCAAAATTGTAAAAGTGTGTTCAGTATTTGACCAAAACCATATAAAATCCATCAAAATACAGTAATTTCGCATTACTCATCGTTTTCCTGGTGAAATTTGCTTCCAATAAAAAAAAAACAAGTAAATCGACGAATGAGAACAATAGATACATGCAATCAAAGTTGAGTGGGGTGTGCCTAACCCCATGCGTACGCTACGGAAGTTTTTTGAGGATCGTACGATGAGGGTTAAAAGAAACGAATTTTCCACCGAAGAAATTAATTTTGAATCACAATGATGAATTTTCAACCAAAAATACGAAATTTTGACAAAATAGTGGATTTTTCAATACAAAACATGAATTTTCTATCAACACAAAAACTAATTTTCAACAAAATAGTTTTTTTTTCAATAAAAGAAATGAATTCTTAACAAAGAACAGAATAGTTAAATTTTTTCTATCAAACAGATAATTTTTTAACGAAAAAGATTACTTTTTTTTATCAAAAAACGTAAATTTTCCACAAAAAAATGGAATAGCTGAAAATAATTTTCAACTAATATGATGAATCTTCAACTACAAAAAAAAATTAATTTTCAACCAAATACATAAATTTTTAACTAAAAAGATAAATTTTCTACCAAAAATAAGGTACACTCTTTTACAACAAAAAGACAGCTTTTCAACAAATAGTTAAATTTTCAGAAAAAAATTGAATTTCAATAGAATTAAAGTACATTTTCAACGAAAGAGTATAATTTTCAACCAAGAAGATTAAATTTATATAAAAAAAGATACATTTTCGACAAAAAATGGAACAGTTCCATTTCAAATGAAATAAGTTAATTCTAATTAAGAAATAACTAATTTTCAACCAAAAATATCAATTATCAAATTTTCAACCAGTAAGATGAATTTTCTACCACAATAGATGAATTTGTAATAAAGTACATGAATTTTCAACCTAATATTTAAAGTTTTAAAGGAATTTCCAACCAAAAAGATGAATTAGTCACCAAGAACATTAAATATTCTCCCAAAAAATTCGAATTGTCAATAAAATACAGGTATTTTAAACCGAATATTTGAATTTTTGAAATAAGAAGATAAATTATGAACCAAACATGTACGAGTTAAGTTTTCAGTCAAAACAATTAATTTTCATCTAGAAAACCTATAATTTTCAACGAAATGATTATATTTTGAGCAAAAGAAAGGTCTTAGAACTAAAATGATGAATCATCAACCAAATAAATGAATTTTTAACAAAGTAGTTCCACTTCCAACTATTTCATTGAATTTTCCACCAAAAAAGATTAATTCTGAACGAAAAACGTGATATATTTCAACCACAAAAAGGAGTTAAATTTTATACAAAAAATAGTTGAATTCAACCAAAAAAGATGATTTTTCCAGAAAATGATTTGAATCCTCAAGCTAAACAGATTAATTTTCAATTAGTTACGGTTTTTCACCATAATGATAAAATTGATTTCAACTTTAATTTATCGAAAATTCCCTCACTCTGTCAGGTTTTCCATAAAATTCGCCAACTTTCTTGAATTATCTGCCTGTAGCAAATCTGTAATTTAAAAAAAAAAGTATATGTTTATTTCACTGTCGAATGTTTTTGTAAAAATATATGTATTAATTATGATATATATCTGTTCAAACAATAAGTGATTTAAATTATCTTTATAATGCTCTATAAATGCTATGTTCGAGCTTAAATGCTGAGAGCATTTGCTCGACATAAATTCTTGGCAATTTAAGAACTCTAATCCATGGCTACAGACTTGACTCCAAGGAACAGTGTTGCATGATGTTAATTTCCCGCTCTTGCTTACAGAGGGGGCAGAAGTGGATGAAGTGCACGTTCCATTTGCGACGGTATTGGTTGCTTTAATGAACAGAGCCTATAACTTCTCATGTGATAAAAATGGAATAAAATATGTACGGAAAATGTAAGAATGTACAATTATGTTATGTGATAATCTACCGAACAAGAACTTTTTGCCTCCACTGCCAATAAAAAACAAGAATGTAATCTTTGAAATAGATCAAGGAAATATGTGACAGCGTGACTGCAAGAGCTTCAAATTTAAATGACAACTCGAATAGTCGGAGAGTGAGAGAAATGCACCATAAGCAGTGGCGGCTCAAGGGGGGGGGGGGGGCGGTGGGTGCGGTCCGCCCCGGGTGCCAAGCGCCAAGGGGTGCCAATAAAGGTGGAGAAGCCGCCCCGGGTGCCAACCCATGCTACGCCGCCACTGACCATAAGATAGAGTGAGAGAAAAGTAAGCCTCTGCTTTATTCCGCGATGTATTCATATAAACTTAGTTCACAATTTGTCAGGAAATTCATGGGACCCCGGTAAAGTGCTAGAAAAGTGGTTAGAATAGAGTGAGAGTACCTGACCTGAGTCTGGAGAGCACATGGGGCCCCCGCGGCCAAGTTGTCCTACGTCAAATTCTACCAAAAAAACGGTTAACTATGGCTGAGTAATCCGTATTAAAGCGGGTGACTGTGAACCACAATATTTACTGTCAGCCATACAAATGGAAACTTTACTTTTATGTTATAAAGGACAATTTTATGGTGGCGGCATGTGGCCCCTATAAACCATCCCACATTTTTTCTAAGCCAAAGGCGTGAACTTGTCGCTCGGGCTACTTTCGCTGGAGATGCGAGGGCCCCTTGCAAGAGATAGAAGTTTCCGCCTTTGGCTTAAAAAAAATTTGGGATGGTTTATGACTTTATGGGTGCCACATACCGCCACCATAAAATTGTCCTTTATAACAGCAATAAGGATCTATTACGCTTTAACCAAAGAAATGAAATTTAATAATAAACAAAGTATGAGCAATAGAAATATTTGTAATAAGCCATTTTATTTGTCAATTTTTATAAAAATTATTCAGCTTTATTACATGTATATACCCTAGTAGCAACGTCTGCCTTGTATGACAAAGGCCAGAGTCTGGCTCAGCATCTGCTCCCCCTAGTCGACTAGACTGGCGGGAGAAAAGATCAGACCAGACGAAAAACAGAATCTGATAGATAAAGGAAACAGATTCTGGTATTTAGTTTGAATAATAGTAATTAATATAAATAATGAAATTAATAATCTAGCAATCGGAAATTTGAACGATTCACAAGTATGAACAAACATGCAAGCATGCAAGCTTATACGACAACAGGTTATGTTTTTAATATTTCAGTGTGTCTCCTGGAATGTTGTGACGTCTCCGCAGTATATTCTCCCAGAAAGGGCTGAAATATAGTGTAAAACTATTACAGAAACCTATTTAGTATCATTTAACATTATTTTAATTTTGTCTGGTGTATATCATGAGCAGTCTGGGTCAGTCTGGCGCCAGGCTGCAAACAGATTCTTCCGTTTCTGGCGTCCAGCTTGCGCCAGTCTGCAGTTATCTTGCTACTAGGATATAAATGCAGCTATGAACAGTCTCGTTCAAAGTTTTAACGCTAGAAGCAGCACCTAAGCGTTCTGTTTATTCCATACACAATTATTTTCATTTTCGATAATAGAATTTTTTGTACTGATTTTATGTTTAAAAGCAATACAAAATTGAAAATGGTAAATATGGCTTGTCTTTTGAGACTTTGAACTAAATAATTAATTTTGTATTGCTTTCAAATTTTAGGCCAGAATATAAAAAATAAACATAATTTTTAAAAAACATATTAAAAGAAACAATGACGATCTGCCACATATATGTATACATATGAAATGTATGATACAATTTTATTGGTTATCGCGAGATTTTCATAATATATATTTGCAAAAAAGAAAGAATTATTTAAACAATAATTTCTCTTATCCACAATTTTTCAATAACTTGCAGTCAAAATTATGTAATAGTTATATTTCTGAAAATATTATTTAATTAAGTAAATTATTTACTTAGATAAAATAATAAATTTATAACTTTTTACTTTTCATTCCTTTCATATATTCTAATTTTTAATGTTTATTTATGATTAGCCAATAATTACATATGAAATACTATTAAAAAATAATTATTAAACAATATTACGTAATTTAGTTTTCTGATAAAATTTGATAGAAACTGAACAAATTCCGCGTGGGACAGTTTCGGAAATGATCGGAAAAAAAGTGGAAAGACTCTGCTGGGACACTTTCTGATAAATTCTGAAAGACTCTGAAAGAAAATGGTGGGACGGTTTCGGATAGAATTTCGGATGCAGATTTCGGAAAGGATCTGAAAGATATGGAAAGCTTCGGAAAGAAAGTTCTATCAGAAATTTCTAGCTGATATCATTTGAAGGCAATAATAGAAACCGATCACCTTCTAATTATAAATGGTCAAACTATGCATTTGTTTACCAAATTTGTTCCAATCGATAATATCGATCGATAAGACTTCCTAACTAAACATCACCACTTATGTAATTTGAAGAAGATCAGAAAAATACTATCACTTTCTCTTTATAAATGACGAAACTGTGCATTTTTTTACAAAATTTGTTTATAAAAGACACAGATAATCTCGAATGACCAATCTTAATCACTAAATATTACCATTTATGTATTTTAATGGTACTAAAAGAGAAAAATGATTACTTTCTGCCAATAAACGTCTAAACTATGCATTTGTTTACATAATTTATTTATAAAATAAACAAAATATACTATTCAACAAATTTTCATTATGAAACATGATCCTGTTGATAAAATCAAGCAATTTCAATTTACAAATATATACTTTGCAAGCAAAATTTGCAATATGTTAACATTTTGTTAATTTAATTTGTTCATAACAATTAGAAGTGTATAAATTACTGAATTTAACATTTAATCATTTGATTGATGATCCTTGACTCTGATTTTGTCATTGCATAGAGAGCAAAGCATATCACCCGCCTTCAATGAATACACACATGAATGCAGGAATTGTCAGTTAATAAATAAATCAATTATAAGCGTTTGTTCACATAATAATTAAATTAATAATCATCGATTCATTACTTGATGAAGTACTTGTTCGGTTAGTCAATTGATTAAACACTCATTATTACTCAATTGTATAATAATGAATTGACTAATCGTGTAGTGAGTAATTAATTAATTACTCCGATGTGCAATTATCTGATCTCCTCGAAGCTGCTTTTGTCTTTCGATGAAGACCAAAGTAAATCACCGGCCGACAATGAAAACTGTTACAATATATAAAATTGCGCAAAAAATGGATGAAATTTTTATTAGCTGATAAAATTTGAAAATGATTTTATTTTTAAAAAAAATGACAAAAGGATTAGGAAAATCGGTCAATATGCTCAATATTGAAGGTGATCTTAAATGAAATGCAAAATTATCAAAACTCCCAACAGAAATTGAACGGGTTAACCGATTTTTGCTGTCTTTTTTTAATCGTCTCGTCATTACGTAAGGAACCTAATGCAGCATATTCAAATTCAATTTCTTAATATTTTAATAGTTATCAATTTCGTTGAACCGGCTCGAATCGTTGAATGCTCTAACAATAGGAAGGTCGGTTGAGTTACGACCGACCCCCTGGGTTCAAGTATCGCCGAAAAACTTCATGCTATAATATCGTGCTGTGCTGTTTAAATTCGGAGCGCCTGTTTTCGGTTTATCTTGGGTATTTTCCCGATGGCGGATTGCCTGTTTCCAGGCGCATAAATGAAGCACATTTTCGATTAATTGAAATAAAAAAAACGAGACGATTCAAAAAAAAGGAGGATTGTCTTGTTGTGTATTATGCCATTGAGATTATGTGGTTAAAATATTACATCGAAAAATTCATCCTTGTAGGAGGAAACATGTCATTTGTAATATCACGGTATGCTTGAAAGGGGTCTTAATCGTAAGTCTGCTAACCTGGGGTTTTCTTGATGGATATGATTCCTAGGCAACCCAAGGAGCATTTTAAGCTCAAAAACAAAATCGGCGACCGGGGGATTTTTGAAAAAAATCGATTGTAGTATTTAAATTTGCAGAACTGGGTGTTTGTGTTTTAAACTTTTGAAGTTCGCATTTTTCTAGAAGCTATACTTCTGTGAGAGTAGGTGTATATAGGGTTTTTGCGGTCACTAATTACAATTACATTGTTAGATTTTCAAAATTCAAGATGGCAGATCTAACACGGCGGTCCAAATGGTGAAATAATGCTGATTGTTGTAAAAATTAGTACATGAAGGTTTTTGGGATCGCTGATTACATACCCATTATCAGATTCCGAAAATTCAAAATAATGGATCAATAATGGTGACATGAATGAAGTAATTAAATGCTAGTCCCTGTGGATTTTTGTATTCTGTGGTTTTTAGGACCGCTGATTACGAATATATTCTCAGTCTTCCAAATGAATAAATTACAAACCTGCGATTTTTTTGAAGTGTTTGATTTTTTGGCATCCCTGGAAAACGCAGATAGCGACGTCATCTAACGTATGTACCAATTGTTCGTATTTATTCATGACTTTTTCCATTTCAGGTTTAGTTATTATGCGGGGATAAATTGTAATAACGTTTACCAAACCATTCAAAATACGTTAATCAGTGTACCTACAGTTCAAGAGATTGATTCAATGTTATTAAAAAAAATCATTTGCTAAGACGTGGTAGCAGAGAAAAAGATCATGCACAAAGCTAGTCATTATAAAATTCAATTCATTGATATTACACTGAACAATTAAAGTTTTCATATAGTAACAGGTATATTAAACATAAAACCATTTATTTAAAAACCCGTTATTATAATTTTTTTTTAACTTAAATATGATGTGTTATATAACTAATCAGTCACAACTAGTATAACGAAAATCTCGAAACTAGTTCAATGACTCAATCGATATTTGTATGTATTTCATGGCGCATGAGAAAACTAAGCCAAATAAAAAAACGTTCGTGCAAAAGTCTTCATCTGTAGTTTGCATATTTCATAGAACGCAAAATCTTAGTTCTGAGAGTTCAACACGAAACGTTCCCGGAGCATGTAAGATGTCCACTCTTTGGGAACGTTCCAGGAACGTTACACTGGGATTTGAGAGGAACTGTTTATTATTGTTATTTTTAACAACAATTATCTCGTAAGCCGTAAGAGATGGGTAAAAATAGATGTCATTTTTGAGTTTTGAGTACCGCATGCACTACACATCTTTGCTACACTATAGGGACCTGATCTATATTTCCGATAGTGCTGCCGCCACCGAAAATTGCGGCGACCCTGGCAAAAGTAAGGTGAGCAAAGCTTGAGAACCATTGGAAACAATACAATATAAATTAAAATTATAAATGCTATCATAAGTCATAGGCATTTTGAAAACATTGTTAGCGATTCAGGACAAATTTATGTTAGGTAAAAAAATTGTTCAAACTGTGTACGACTTATAGAAGTATCTGATAATTTTACTTTACTTTGCATTGTTTTCAATGGATTTCGACCTTTGCTCACCTCACTCTTGCCACGGTCGCCTCAATTTTTCGGTGAATCAGTGCCATCGAAAGATAGATTAGGTCCCTATAATATGATATCCGTATCATGAACTGACATCGATGTTGACCTATCATTTACGGTTTACGCGATAATTATTGATAATAATAACAATAACGGTAATTTATGTTTGGAACGTTCCAGTGAAACGTTCCCAAGCAGCTGACATTTTACATGCGTTCCGGCAACGTTCCTGGAATGTTCAAAAACTTCCTGCGGAACGTTCCAGGAATGTTCCGTGCTATTAGGGCAAATATTGATTCAATAAAATGAAGCCCGTTAAGAAAATCCCAGGCTCCATTATTAAAACTTATTGAAACTGACAACATATTCGTTATCATCGGTCCTAAAAAACACAGCATACAAATATCCACAGGGACTAGCATTTAGTTACTTCATTCAGGCCACCATTGTAGATCCGCCATATTTAATTTTGGGAATCTGATAATTGGTATGTAATCAGCAACCTCAAAAACCTTCATATACTAATTTTTACTACAATCAGCATTAATTTCACCATTTTGGCCGCCATGCTAGATCCGCCATCTTGAATTTTGAAAATCTAACAATGCATTCGTAATCAGCGACTCCAAAAATCCAATATACACCTACTCTCATAGAAGTTAACTATTAGAAAAATGCGAACTTCAAAAGTTTCAAACGCAAACCCACAGTTCTGCAAATTTAGAAAGTAAAATCGATTTTTTTCAAAAAGCCCCCGGTCGCCGATTTTGGTTTTGAGCTTATAATACTCCTGGGATAGGGTGACCAGCAAGGTGGCCAACTACTTCCAGGGAAAAAACACAATCGAGCGTTCGAAAAAACACTAAAAATCACTAAAACTCAAGCATTAAAAAATCACTAAAAGTTACTAACTTTTCACTAGATTTGACTTTGAAGGGCGCGAAATTTGAATTTATATTATATTAGTACATAAAAGAAGTAAAAAGCAATAATAATAGATCTTACAACAAATTCATCAAATATTTAAATAAAGATTTTACAGATTACATTTTACTATTATTGAGTATAGTGAAATCTACAATTTTATTGACATTTTTATGTTTTAAAAGTTTTGGGAAAATAAAAATAGGACAGGAATACGTGAAGCGTGGAAACAAATTGAAACAATTAAATTAAATTTGTTTAATTATAAACTCATCTGTTTTTACAGAACAATCAGGTCAGTGAAATATTTCGTACATTTTTATAATATTAAATTTGTTGTTACATACGAACTTAAGTGGAATATCTACCTAATATACAAAATTAATAATAATAATATATATAGTATATGATAGAATAATATATATATATATATATTTACGTAATAGTATAATAATAATATATATATATAGTATATGGTAGAATAATATATATATATATATTTATGTAATAGTATAATAATAATATATAAAAAATAATATAATAATTGAATACAATAGAATAATCTAATCTTGAACGCCAAGTAATCCGAATACTTGATCAAGCTCATCATCAGCTTCTATCGTAATACTGACTGCATTATTTTGTTCAGTATTGGCAGTTTTATTCACAGCACTTGATTTGTACGCTTCCTTTGTTCCTATAATTCTTAAAACTCTTTTCGGTATCACGTAGTTGTGGCAACATTTATGATGTCGTCTCAACCCATACTTTACATATAATATGCTTTGTAGCATGGGCAGCAACATTTTATTTCGCAACTTAGTTTTTATTAAGCTCATTTGACTAAACACTCTCTCAACATCTGCATTCGACAGTGGCAATACAAGCAAAGTTATCGCTAACTCGGCTAAATCCACAAATGGATTTAATCCAGACGCATTACGGTATGATTCTACCTCAGACCAAAATAAAAGAGTATCTTCAACATTTTCCCATTGTAGATTGGAAATATAATTCCAATGATTTTCTATTTTTGTGATCTGAATCTGATCACTTACAAATGTTTTAGCCACATCTGTGATTGAAGGCTTTACTTTCATTAGACACTCACTTACTGAGAAATAACGCATTTTCTCCATCACGTTTAAATGACTAGGTAACCTATTCTTCAATTCTTTGGCTAAGCTAATTAAAAATGAAACGCACCGTTTTCTCACAATAATTTCAACATCTGAAGACAAAGGAAATTCTGCACGAGCTGCATCAAAAGAATAACCTAAATAAGGAGATGGGTCCAGATAACTATCAATCGAATCTTTGAAAATATCAATCTTTGCAGTAGGGTTGATAACCCTTCTAACAATGGAAACATACGTGTTCTTCAAATCATTTAACATCTTGGTTGGATCTGCTATATTAGATTCGAAACTTTTCACTGTAATTTGCATATCCTGCAAAATTGGGAGCAAAAACGACAGGTAGACGTAGTTTGCATTGTCGTTGTACATATTATGCAAAATTTCAGCAGTGTAGCAGTTATCTGACAGGCGCGCAATTTCAAAGTGAGTCTTTAACTCTAACCACTGGCCTAAGATTCTCGAGACAGCTGGCTCAATCGACAGCCAACGTGTATCCGCGACTTCAATCATTTTTAGGGGTATTTCATTCGCATTAATTAGTTGAAAAATTTCTTTGTAGGCTTTCTGTCGCTTCGTCGAATGGGAAAACCATTTATATGTTTCGCGTATGAGAAATTCAATATTTCTTGGTAACGATTCGTTTGATGCTCGAGAAACGGCGAGTTGTATCGAGTGACAAATGCATTTTATTAAAACTAAATTTGGTAAATGGAGATCACTTTTAAGTCTTTGATAAACCCCACTATGCTCCCCAATCATGACACTAGCGTTGTCTGTTCCCAAACCTTTGAAATTTTTAGTTGGCAAACTGTACTTTTGGAGAACTTCTTTTATGCCTTTAGATATTGCCTCTGCTGTCCCATTTTCTACTTCCACAATAGCTAAAAATGTAGATATAAATTCTCTTTTTGCCCTACTGTAATATCGTACAATTATTCCCAAGAGCTTAGTGGAGCTTATGTCTGTACTTTCGTCAACTAATAAACTATAAGGTCTATCTCCTATATCATCGATTAAGTCTTTTTCGAAATGCGGGCCGATCACATTTTTTATAATATTTCCGCATTTTTACCTACGCAATTGCAATTGTACTTCCTGTTTCAACTTATTATTAATGTCAGTCAAATGCTCACATCCCCTGAGGGAACCATGCACTGCACAATATAAACATAAAGCGGCTTCAGCTTCTCGTTTCTTATCCTTACCTTCATTTTCTTGTTCTAAAACAATTTTGTGTTGGCGAGTTGAAGAAAAAGGTTCAGCACCATTCTGATGTTTTTTTGTTTTGATGTGTCGTGAAAGGGCACCTAAATGTGCGTGCAATTCCGCTTTGCAAAATGTGCAATATGCAAGTAATTTATTTCCTACAACAGGTCGTAACCAGTCCTTAGTCTAATGATAATTTTCCCATGCTGATCGATAATTCTGCTCGTACTTGGGTTTTCCCATTTCTGATTTTCAACAATTTCTGCAAGAATAAGATGTCATTAATACGAATCATTCTTATTTCTTCCGATAGAGATACTGAGATGTAGTGTTCTAAAGAATTTAATTGCTCGGAGAAATATTAGTATTTAAAAATCGTATTTTTTAATTTTATTAATAATAACTACATTATTTAAATTTCGCGGAAAATGCATCGCTTCAAATTGGAAAGAGTGCTGAATTTAAATGATAAAAGAAGTTAAAGTGATAGAAAACATATTATTCGCATTAAACGTGCCTTATTCAGCGTTGCTACAATATCCTAATTTTTAAATTCTTCTAGGTATAAAACCAACTACACACCAAGAAGATAATGTTATGCAAAATAAATTTTGTTTCTAAATATATAAAACACTTTTATTTGTGTGTTTCATGACAAAAAGGTACATTTTCAAACAAAGAAATGAATTTTTAACAACAATGATGAATCTTCAACCAAAAATATGAATTTTTAACCAAATAGACAGTTGAATTTTCAACCCAAAAGATTAATTTTCTACCAAAGAAGACTCATTTACGACTAATTTCATGAATTATCATCTAAAAAAATCAATTCTCAACCAACATGAGAATAGTTAAAATGCCAGAAGAATAAATTTTTAATCAAAAAGAGAACGAATTAAAAAAAAAAAATATTTTTTCATTACCAAAAATTATTTTCTAACCAAAAAAGAAGAATTAAATTTTTACTTAAGATAATCAATCTTCAACAAAATGTATTTAATTTTAAACTAAAAAAGACAAATTTAAAAACCAAAATTATAATATTCCAATTTGCAGTTAGAAAAGTAAATTTTAAAAAACGAGTTTGCAGCAAAATTAATTTGGGCAATAAAAGCTTTAAATTCTCTTTAATGCTCTATAAATTCTCTGTTCGAGCTTAAATGCTGAGCATATTCTCGAGAGAATTTACTCAACATATATTCTTGAGCATTTTCTTTGGCTAAGCTAATTAAAAACGAAACACTGTATTTTATTTATTTCAAGCAAAAAAGATTACTTTTCTACAATAAATTATGAATTTTTATTCAATAAGGACAAATTTCCAAAAAAATTGTTTAATTAGAGCCTTACTCTACTGAGATGAAACTTTTTTTGCTGTTGTTTGACATCTAATGCAAGTAATATATGAAATACAATCCGAGAACAGAGCGTTTGGAGGAAAATTAGAATAACCAAAATATATACAGTAGAGTGCGATCAACCTACATAAAAATTGAAAACAAAAGATAACTTTAAACTTACGTTTATTCCTTGTCTTGACACTTCAGTTTCAAAAGATCCAACCCGGAAATAACAATCGATCAAGAGAAAGATAGGTCAAATTCAATAATCGATAGTTCGCCTGCACTGAATTTCCATCACCTGTATTCCTTGCCTGTAGAAAGTAATAAATGTGTCAATAGAAACATACAAAAATTTAATTTTTAACCACATAGTTGGATTTTCAACAAAATAGATTAGTTTTCGAAGAAAAAAGATTACCTTATAACAGAATAATTGAATTTTCAAGAAAATAGTTGAATTTCCAACTAAATAGTAAAATTTTCAAGCCAAAAACCGAATTTTCTGTCAAAGAAGTTAAGTTTTTAAGTACTTGAATTTTCAATTAAAAACTATCAATTCTCAACAAAATAGTTGAATATTCAACTAAAGAGATCAATTTATAATCGAAATGATGAATTTTTAACTGGTACTGTTAAATTATGCCTGTTAAATTCAAAAGTTTTTAAATTATGCCTAATTTTGAGACATTATGCGATTCGCATAAACGTATATATTACGTACACAAACCTGCGAATACAATTATGTTGTTTGTAGTCAAAAGTATTTCTTTCACCATAATAGAATACGCAGATGCTTGAAATACCTTATTTCGAATCATTAATAACAAGAAAAATTTTAACTTACTTGTTTTCCTTGTGTAGACCGCGATCCACAAAGTCACGAACTCAAATATCAAATAATCGATACAATCGGCAATCGGGTTACCGGGTAGCGTCAAACTGGACGGTAAAACGAGAAGCATCAAATCACTAGACATCTCAGCCAATGATATTCTCCTAATAATCCGCAGAAACACTGTCATTGGTTGACATGTCTAGGACACTCACAAAGCAAATTCACCTCAACGAATCAACTGCGAATTAAGATTAGAGATTGCATCTTATTGGACGGTATTCTCTAGTGCAATCACTTGACCAATCGTTATTTGCTAGCAGATTATTTGCTACCCATTGGAAATGAAAATGAATGATTTCCAGCCAAAAGAACCAAAAATTTGAAAAATAACTAAATTTTTCACTAAATACTGTAAAAAACACTAAATTGTGTTATTACACAATCCCCGAAAAAAAACACAGCGGTCCCTTGAAAAACACTAGATTTGTGTTAAAATCACTAAAATGGCCACCTTGGTGACCAGATGACTTGATAGGAAAAGAAGGACCCCCCACTCCTCACCACCTCCCACCATTAAGTTCCCCCCACCTCTTGCCCGATTTGGCGCGCTATTTGAAAAGTGAAATGGTTATTACTCTAATACATGAGTAAATTATACACGGAGCATTAAATATTTAAATGATACTAGCGGACCGGACAGACGTTGTCCTGTACACACGTCTTAAATTTGAAAATTTTAAACTTTTTACATTTTCCAGTGGACTGAATTGTGAATCTAAACCATTCTCGAATCCACTGGAACACACACACAAAATTTCATTAAAATCGGTCCAGCCGTTTACGAGGAGTTCAGTCACATGCACACGAACAGAATATAAAGATTATATACGTAATTATAATACAAATGACTATTTCGAGATCAACATTTTCATTTAAACAATATAGTAATATAATATGTAGATTATTATATATACTTCTCAGAACTTCCAATTTTTTTAACAAATTGATAATTACTTTTGTTTTTAATATTGGTGAAATTCGAGACATGGTAGGTTTTTTAAGTTCAACTGAATATTTATAATATTTTCAACTGTCTCAAGTGACATTTGATCATGTTCATCATTCCACTAAGAATTGATAGGAGAAAAAATACGTTCGCAATTGGCGTTATGCCCAGGAATGGCAAAGAAATATTGCGCTATTTTCAAAACTTCCGGATACGATTCAATGTTTTTTTTTTTGCGGCAAAGAAATCGCAAGTCTTGGAATCCGAAGACTTTTCAATACAGAAAAAACTAAAGTTAAATTTTGTTGAATGTAAACTTATCCGCTGTTAAATTTTACATACTATTTAGCGAAATTTTATCCTACGATAAAGGCAGAGTATGAGTGAATTCGATTTATAAACTAGGATTATTAGGATGCCAGATTTAAAACAACTTTTCGCTTACTTAATTGTTATTTTAAAAATGATTAGACTTATCGCAGACGAATTAAAACGCATT
>CAKNXH010060407.1:26994-69547 GCA_932178445.1 Andricus quercusramuli
CGTAAAACTACCATCAAGTCATAAATGCTGAGGAATAGATTTCAACCACTTTTTTAATACTACGTCCTTTCTCTTCTTTGCAACATTTGACTGAAATTTACTGAAATTGAATATGTGACTGAATATACGCTTCTCAAGATCTGTGCAAAGATCTGGATCTAAATTGATTACCCTTCCCCCTAAAAATATCCCCAAGAGTCCTCAGTGCCGAGGAATATATTATTTCGATCAATTTTTTACTACTACATCATTCAATAACCTTTTTACTACTAGATCCATTCTCTGCTTTGCAATTTTAACTGAAATTGAATATGGCAGTTGATTTCCGTTTCCGACATGGAATTGTTACGTAGCGGTATTTTAGTGGTGCTAATTGCAGTGAATTTGCAGTGGAATTTTAGGTTAGTTGATGGAGGAGTGTGTTGGAGGATTTTGTGAGTGAGAGTTTTTTTGTTGAAAAGAATTAAAGTGGAGAGCTGTGTAATAATTTGAGAGGTTGAAACTATTTTGGGTAGGCTGAGAGGTTAGTTTGATTAGCGTGTGGAGTAGGGTGGGGAGACAGGTGGAACCGAGTAGCGGCTACAGGAGGGATAGGAAGAGAGAAGCACGGAAGAAGGTACGATTAACAGGGTGAAAAAGCGCCGTGGTGACTGAAGCTACTCAAGTTACGTAAGGCGATGCAGACAGAGGTTGCTTCGAATCGTTTTGAAGGATTCAGACGAGGAAGTAATCTGCACGCTGAAAAGTGGGACAAACATGATGGTACAATGTAGGAAAATGGCAGAGATAGAGACATTGATAGCGGATAGTTTTAGCGCAATCGAACCATTTATGAATAGGAAGAGGGATAAGGAGGAAAGAGGAAGTAATGAAGGCAAGGTAGAAGTAGGATCCACCCTAAAAAACCAACAAATGATTAGAATACCACCGGGAAATGATCAAAATAGAGCGGAGGAGAAAGACAAGGGGAAAGACAAAGACAAAGTTGAACATAGAGGGCTAGTAGAAGTTGAAAAGTTAAAGTCATAAGAATTGCGGGTAATGATGATAGAGGTAATACAGATGAACGAAAAAAAGCAGCAACAAATAGGAGAGGAAATAAAACAAGAAATTAGGAAAGAAATAGCCGAACTTAGGAAAGAGATGCGAAAATGGGAAGAAGTTAGAGAAAAGTTGGAAAAAAGAATGCAGGCTTTGGATCAAAGATTAGAAAAACAGGATGAGCATAATAAGAAGGTAGCACAGTTGGAACATATGATAGTGAAGATGAAAAAATCAAACCAGGACATTGGTGAAGTGGAGAGTCGGAATAATGAGAGGGAAAGGCTGAGGGAAATAGAAAGAAGATTAGGGAGGAAAGAAAGAGCTGAAAGAAAAAGAAACATAGTAATAAAGGGTCTAAAATGAGAACGAAAGAAATTGAAGGAAGGCGTGGATGATGTGTTAAAAATGATAAATGCTGAAGTAGAAATAGAGAAAATGCGAAGTGTGGGAAAGGAAACCCGAAGAGGAGAAAAAATTGTACTAGTGAAACTAAAGAAATTGGAACATAAGAGGAAAGTGATGGCAAAGAAGAAGTTGTTATATGAAAGCTCGAAGAGAATAAAGGATGATTTAACATGGGTAGAAAGGAAGATGCAGCTTAAGTTAGAGCAAATAGTGGAAGAGGATAGGAGTAAGGCAAAAAGTACGTGGGTTAAGTATGGCAGGATATAGATAGAAGGTGTATGGTGGGATTGAGACGAAGAAAAGGGAAGAGTTAGTAGTGCCGAAAGAGTAAGGGCAAGATGATCAAGATCGAAAGAATAAAAAAGGCAGAGCAATGGAGGGCATGGTGTTGGAAGTAAGGAACGAATATATAACAGGGAAGGAGAAGAAAGAGAGGACAGAACAAAAAGAAGGATTAATAGTAGAAGAGGTAAAGATAGGGGGAGAGAAGTTGGAAGATAGTGAGGGTTTATGTGAACGGTGATATGCAGGAGAAATCAGAGGAGATGAAAAAAATTATGAAAGAAAATAAACAAAAGACTATGCTTATAATAGGAGATTCAAATGCGAGAACAGGTGATTGAGGAGGAAGGGAATGGGGAGGAGAGAGAAAAAATCTAAAGACAAAATACTGAATGAGGAGGTAAAAAAATTTTTAAAGAGCTCGGAGGATTTGGGATGGTCTATCTTAAATGGAAATATAGAGGGAGATGAGGAAAGGGAATATGCACGCACAGGAGGAGAAATGGAAACGGTAATTTATTATGTAATAGTGGACAATGAGGTAAGAGAGAAGGTCAACAAATTAGAGGAAGGGGTTTATGTAGATTTGGATCACTTTCCCATAATAGCGACATTAGAGGGAGAAGAAAGTAATAACATTATAGATAAAAAGAAAGCAAAGGTAAAAGAAGCAGAAACAGGAAATTGGCCAATGGAATGAAAAGAACAGTTTGAAGAAAAGGTTAGAAATATCAAAATGGGAGAGGGAAATGTGGACGATAAGATAGAAATAGTAATAAAAGAAATGAAAAGAGGATAAGAGTGCACAAGTAAAACAGAAGAAATCAGAAAGGAACTAAGAAAATGGAGAAATGAAAAAAGTAGTGAAGAAGAATGTAGGAAAAAAATGAGTGCACTGAGTTGTGTCATCAAAAGAAAGAGGAGGAGAACAAAAGGTTTAAGGAAGAGGCGGAGAATGCTAGGAAGAAGATATCACAAGGGAAGAAATATTCAAGGTGTTAGGAATAATGAAAGATGCAAAGGCACCTGGTATAGATGAGATTCCAAATGAATTCTGGAAATATGGGGGGACAGAACTGAAGGAATGGGCATGATAACGTGTAATAGAGTATGGAGAGAAGAGGGGTGGCCAGAGTTATAAAAAGAAGGAGTAGCGGTACCCATAGTGAAGAAAGGCAAAGAAGAGGAGGTTAAATATTGTATGGGTTTGACGCTGATGCCTACATTGTATAAATTATACGTAACGGTTTTGTCAGAGATATTGAAGAAAGAAGTTGAGTGAAAAAAAATAGAGCCACCGAATCAGACAGGGTTTAGGAAAGGAATGAGGGTGATGGACAACGTTTGGCTCCATGGACCGAGTTAAGATAGAAAAAGTTATGGTGAAAAGGGGGATACGAGAGTTCTTAATAAAGAGAGTATCGGAAATTTTCAGAGAGAAAAAAAGCAGGGTAAAGGTAGGATAGCAAGTAGGAGATAGTTTCTGGTTAATAAGCGGATTAAGGCAAGGATGTCCTCTGAGCCCACTTTTATTGGATACATTAATCTCAAATTTAGAATAAGAAATGGAGAGAAAGGGATGAGGAGAAAGTCCAAGAAAGATTGGAGAAGGAGAATGTGGTTATTTAATACGCTGGTGTGGCCGGTATTAGGCTATGGGGCGGAGATATGGGGATGAAAGAAAAGGAAATAGATTGAGAGTTTACAAGAAAGGTATATAAGCTGGACGCTAGGAGTAGACTCGAGGACGTCTGGATGTATGGTGAGAGAAGAAGCACAGAGGGACAAATTAAGTACTAGATCGTGTAAGAGGTCATGGCAATTTGAGACGAAGTTAAGGGAGGGACAGGGAGGGGAGTTAGCGATAAAGTGTTTGAAGGAGGCAGAAGAAAGAAGAGGGAGGGCGGTAGAAGTAACAAGATGGGAAGAAGAAAAGAGGGAGTTATCCAGTGCTAGAAATATAGATGGGAATGGAGTGCGCTATGAAGAATTGGAGAGAAGGGACAGAGAAAGACAATGAATGGAAGGATGGAGAATGATTAGGGAATCAAAACACAATAAATGGTATAAGATTATAAAAGAGGAAGGAGTACCAAAGTATTGAGAAAAGGGATGGGGAGAAAGAAGATGGACCAGAATAGCCACATTTAGATTGAGAAACAAGGTAAAGGAGGGGATGTATTGAGAAAAGAAAGGGAACGAAAAGTGCAGAATATGTGAATGGGAGGAGGAAATATGGGAAGGATGTAGGAGAGTAATGGAAGATAAAGGAAGCTGGCAAGAGAATACGGTTATGATTCTAGAAGAAGATGGAAAGGGTGAGGAGTGGATGAAGGAGTTGGAGGGGACGAGAGGGGCGAATGAGAAATAATGAAAGAAAGGATGTGGAAAAATGACAAAATTAGAGTGAGATAGAAGAGATGTGAAAGTGAAGGAAAAAGGAAACGGAAGTCGTATAGATTTGAAAAAGCGTGAAGATCTGTAAGTACTTATTATGTAATTGTATAAGTAAATGAATATGCGGATGCACTCGCTCTCACTCGCTCGTTCTCTCGCTTTCTCGCTGTCGATCACTCGCTTACTCTCCCGACAGTAAAACTAAGCTATATTAATACAGAAGTAAGGAGCTATATACAGGAATTGATGTGAATAGTTATAAATATTTGTAAACAGTAAGGATAAGATAATATAAAGTTGGTAGATGGTCTTGTAAGAAACGGAGGTCACCTTTGGGGACACATAATGAATAAAGAAGAAGAAGAATATGACAGTGAATAGACCCTTCGCAAGATCTGTGCAAAAATCTGAATTTAAATGAATTGTTTTTCCCCCTAAAAATACTTCCAAGAGTCATAAATGTTGAGGAATATATTTCAATCACTTCTTTACCACTATATCCATTCCCTCCTTTGCAATTTTTAACTGAAATTTTATGAAATCGAATGACAAATTCCTTGGCGGTATTTCCTTTAATGTTGCCGACAAACGAGTGGTTTAAACATTTTATATCTACATCATAAGTATGGGAGCCTGTCTTTGATTTTCTAAATAACAAGTTTGGTGTGAACAGTTCTTGAAATTTCAATCTCAGGTTTCTATAGCTGGATGTCAAAAAGCGTGGAACATCGGCACGAGAGTAACTTATGAGTACCATAATTTGGCATCACGGTGTCTAGCCTGAACACCAGATAAGAAACTTTCAACTATATATAGTCGTCGACCGATCTTAGACTCCAGCTATAGTCTATACATGCATACTTATGGTTCTATGTGACCGTCTGATACTACTGCGTTGCTGTTGGCGATCGTGGATGTGGTGAGCCCACACTTGTAGTTATTTACTACAAGAAACTATCTACCTAGAAACACTACCCGATTCGGGTAGTGTCACGACCACCCCTGGAGGCTCGCCGAAAGGGAAATGGCTTAATGGTATAAAAAAAAAGTGGAAAGACATGGAGACTGCCTTCTGGAGTCGCATTAAAAGTCGACGTTATTTTAGCTGCTAAATTCAGTGTATTAGAAGAAGGTAGGGGAGTAGAAGAAATAAAATTTTTTAACACCAAAAACGAAACTATTCTTGAGTTGACAGATATTGGTGAATGGTTTGAGATGAAAGTAAGAGGGAAAATATTATTCATAGTTAAAGAGTTTCAACAAACAAAGTCTAATTGGGAATTAAAAGAAATTAAACATTTAATTGTGAATTTCAATAAATATACACCAGATTTTGTCAGAGATAAAAGAGCAGTTGTAAACATAGAGAATACTGATGCTTTTTGTTTTCTCTGGTCGGTAATTGCAGCTCTGTATCTTACTGAAAGATATTCTAACCTTACTAGTTATAATATATATATTTAACTCTAAAAAATATTATCCTAATGGAGTGTTGAACATTGCAGCAAGAGCATGAATTTAAAACGGCAAAAAAATGTCACAATTGTGAAAAGCCTTTTGCAAATGATGAAATTAAACATCGCGATCACGACCATTTTACAGGTAAATATCGCGGACCAAGTCATGAATGTTGTAATATTAACTATGAAGACACGCATGTGATTCCTGTAGTTTTTCACAACATATCAGGATATGTTGCCCATTTTTTAATAAAAGGCTTAGCTACAAGTTTTGAAGGTAGCATTCAATTATAATCTATGAACAAAGAGAAAGATATATCTTTTGCAAAAAGTCGGAGGCACAAATGTAAAGCTTCGATTTATTGACTCTTTTAAATTTATACCTAGTAGTCTTGAAAAACTGACATATTTAATTTGATGACAAGGAAAGGTGTTTTTCCTTATGATTATATTGATAGTTGGGTAAAACTGCAGGAAAAACAATTGCCAATAAAAAAGGCATTTTATTCAGAATTAAACGATTCAGATATTTCAGACCAAGATTATCAACATACTTGTAAAGTTTGGGAAACTTTCAATTTAAAAACTATGAGTGAATTTTATTATTATTAGTTCTGGGTTGAGCCCGTAACAGTCCCTGACGCTTGGGTAATACCGTTGCATCCCCTTGTCAGCCTAACCATGACCCCATAGCCCTCTCCATAAGGAGATGACCGCAGCCACGCTATTGGTAGATATCTCTGACTCACTGATGCTGTAATTGCCATTGAGTGTTAGATGTTTCCCCGCAACCGCAGGGTAGTAACAAAGGATGTGAGTAGATGTCTCATTATCCTTTTCGCACAGACGACAGAGGGGACTTTCTGCAAGCCCTATCGCATGTCTGTGATATCGTAACTTCCCATGTCCTATGAATAGTTCTGTTAGGACTTTAATTTCATTCCTCCCGAGCTTGAGTATTTCCCTAGCTCGGTTGTAGTTAAGCTTTGAGCCCAAGAGTGTTTTGACATGTCTGCAACAGAGACCAAGTCCCACTCATTCTGATGTTCCTCAGTCAGCCAACTGTTGATTTCTTCAGTGACTGACCTGCTGGAAATACCTACCATTGGCTCGGGTCCAGTAAAATTACCTTGCTGCTCCTAGCTTGGCCAGCCTATTCAACATCTCATTGCCCTTGATACCACTTTATCCAGGGATCCATAGCAGAGTGACTCGGTTTTCGGTCGCTAATGTATTTAGTGCCTCAAAGCATTCCCATACTAATAGCGACGTAGTCGTTGTTCCATTCAAGGCCAATATAGCAGCCCTGCTGTCTGAACAGATACGGATGTTTCTTTTATTGCCGTACTCTCTTGTCTTGTGGGCACACTGGAGTATGGCCATAATCTCAGATTGTAGAACTGTGGCGTAAGACGCCATCTCAATTGTGAAGCCCATTCCATTCCTTCTACGATTTGAGCCGGCTCCTGCATTCTCCTCGTTCCTGGAGCCATCTGTAAACCAGTTATCTCCATCACTGGGTAGGTATGAGTCGCCGTTAACACATCCCTCTTTCGTGGATAGGCTAACTCGATACTTCTTGTCGAAGAGGTAGGGAGTGACCATTTTGTCCCTGGGCATTTTCAGGGTCGGCATTCTCGCGATGTCGACTGGGATCTTCACTACTATCGAGATCCTTCTGTCATTCACCAAATTTAGCCTCCAGGCCGCCTTCGCAGCCACGGCCTTGATGGTAAGATGGAGGGGCTCGAAGCCTATTAGTGCCCCCAGTGCCATCGTGGGTGTCGACTTCGAGGCTCCAGTGACGCCTCTCAAAATCAGTCCCCTGATCCTTTCCAGTCGAGACTTCACAGTGAACAGCTCGACCCTGCTCCACCAGACTACCGCCGCATAGGTTAACCTGGGTCACAAGATCGCTGTATAAATCCACATAAGTGTCTCCGGTTTCAAACTCCAGCTTTTCCCTATGGCTCTCCTACAGAGCTATAGGGTCGTTACTAGCTTCTTGCACTTATTTTCCAGGTGTTCATTCCATGACAGCTTCTTATCCACAATATATCCTAGATATTCAGCTCGTTCTTTGATATCCAGTGGTTGTCCTCCAAGTTTCAATGTACTCGTAGTTCCCCAATTGTACCTTCTGGTGAAAACTACCGCATCTGTCTTACTCGGATTAACCGATGATCCAGTTTTCTTGCACCATGAATCCACTATCATCTGTGCTTGCTGCATACTTATAAGAGCACATCCAGATCCTGACCGCGCCAGTAGCGGACTGGCCATAGGTTAGGATGCGGGAAACCCCGACGGCGCTCATCCTATCAAGCGCCCCCCTAAGGCATGTAGGCGCCCTCTACGATCATTTTTTTAAACAAAGTAAATGTTTTTAATATTAGACAAGAGAAAGCAGAAGGAATTTAATTAAAATGGTACTCTTTAGACATATTGTTATACTCCATGAACTAGTTAATCATCAACACATTATATCGTACATGAATTCCAAATTATACTTCCAAAGCAATTGAAAGTTTTGTGAGGATTAATTTGTTTGTCCTTCCAGGATTCGCAACTATGCAAAAAAAATATATTCTCTTGCATCTAACATAATTTTTTCTCATTACATAAAGCTTCAGCAATGTATTGATTATCTGCGTTTATCAAACTATAAATAATTAAAAATTATTTTGTAAAACTTTAAATGTTGCGACATATTATTGTGTTAACGAAAGGATTTAACATCCATTTCCTATAAATTAATAGGTGAATCCGAGAAAATTTGGTGCAGATTGAACCGGATTGAGTCGGATTAATTTTTTTATATAATAATAAATTTTTTTTCTGGAGAGATTAATAGCGAGATTAACAGTTTTTCGCATAATAATAGTAATTATTGCAAGTATTTGAATATATACTACTGCTGCTTTGTGGAAAATATGTTTTTTGATGGAAATAAAAAAATCATTATAAAAGTGGCACAAAAAACAATGGCCCTGACTCGAGAGTAGATGAAGCAATTAATTCACTACCAGGCACCACAGCAAGGGCGATAGAACTCCCCCCTGCGGACATCCCGAGTCAATGGTTCCACTTAGAGTGACATCAGCCTCAGTCGTGGCCAAATTTTCCTGTTGGCCAACATGTGGCATGTCCATTCCACGACTGCAGTAGGCACACCATGTGTAATCATGGCCGCCCTGATCACCTCTCCAGAGCAGTGCTCCGAACGCGGGCACCTTGCACTACTGCGCATGCGATGCATGAGGAGTTTCATTGGCTGCCGTTCTTCAAAATATCTAACACTTATTCATCGAGAAATTGTAACTCAAATTTTATAAAAGTTAAATATCAAATAGAAAACCCCCCGAGTTAATCAAATAGAAACTCAGTTGAATCCATCTTAAAACTTTCAAGAAAACATATTAAATAAATTATAATATATTTTTTTTAATTACCAGCACAGATGTTGAATTTATTTTTCATAATAAAGCATCGACGCATTTCGAACTGGTTTCCAGTTCCTTTTCAAGATGCGAAAAATACTAAAATTTTCGAAGATTTTAAGGGATGACTGAAAAAACAAGAAAACTAAAATTCCTGACACTGTAAAATTCGAACATTCCCGAATAATAAAATTTTTGAAATCATAAAATTGCCGAAATTCAAAAATCCCGAGCTGGAAAATTCCCGAATAATAAAATTCCTGACAGAAAATGGCCGAATTACAAAATATCTGAACTAGGAAGTTTCCGAAATATAAAAGTCTCAAATTTAAACAACTAAAGAATTGTTTTTTCAATAAATATTATTTATTCATTTAAAATAAAAGAATAAAATATTTTTATCAAGGAGATACATTTTTTTAATGCTTAAAGTTTAAAAAAATTATTGTTTCAATTTCAAATAACGTTAATTGAAAAAAGTGTTTTCTGGATAAATAATTTTGTTTAAAAATATGCAGAGTATTTTAAAAATTACAAAAAAAAATCTCAAAAATCGAGTGTCTGATTTACAAAAAAAAAAATTAATGAAACTTAGAGGTAAATCACTGATGAGTTGAATCTTGTAAAGTTTGTTTGCACGTATGTTTAAATTATTTTTTTCACACAATTTTTATACGCTAATGTTATTCTTATTTAAAACAATAATATTTAAAAACTATTAACATTGAAAGAAATTTGTCTTTGATCAAAGTATTTCACTATTTTATTTTCAATAAAGAAATTAATAATTTCTATTAAAAAACTATTTTTTTAATTGTTTCGAATCGGGAATTTTCTAGTTCGGATATTTTATAATTTGACAATTTTCTTTCGGGAATTTCGAAACTCGGGATTTTTAAATTTTGGCAATTTTCTAATTTCAGAAATTTCATTATTCGGGAATGTTCGAATTTTACAGAATCAGGAATTTTATTTTTCTTGATTTTCCAGTCATACCCTTAAAATCTTCGAAAATTTTTGTATTTTTCGCATTTTGAAAAGGAACTGAAAACCAGTTCGCAATGCGTTGAAACTTTATTATCAAACAAAATTTAGCATATCTGCTGGTAATAAAAAAAATATATAATATTTTATTTAATACGCTTTCTTGAGAGTTTTAAAATTAATTCGACTGAGTTTCTATTGAATATTTAACTTTTATAACATTTGAATTACAATTTCTTGATGAATAAATGTTAGATATTTTAAAATATACCTGTAATGAAATTTACGTATTCAGTTTAATTAATATATACAATTTTAAAAACATAAATCAGTGCAAATAATTTTAAAATAAAAAAGGATTACATTAAATGACATGATTTTCTTTATTTATTGAATACTCATTTTATTTTGTAATATAATGCTCAAAAAATATTAAAAACTGCTCCAGGAGGAGGCTGCTTCGATGTCCATAAAGGTTCCAATCGCAAGGTCTTCCTCCTTTAGCTGACCTTCAATTAGGTTTACTGCTCCGATTAGGGCCGTCTCCGTCGAGTGACCAATCCTATAGGCGTGTTGCTCCTTGTGGAGCGGTCTGCTTGACAAGAGCTTATCGCGGATATATCTATCCACAAGTCTTTTCACTGTTTTTAGTAGGAAAGATGTTAGGCTGATAGGCCAGAAATCCTTGGGCGAAGTATAACCGATCCTACCTGCCTTCGAAATAAAGACTACTCTCGTACCCCTCCATGCCGCCGGGACAGATCCCAACGTCAGACTAGCCCTACTAAGTCTCACTTGCGGCCCTGTGATGATCTATCCAACCCTCTGTAAGAGGGCTGGATATATGCCATCCGGGCCAGGAGACTTGTAAAGACTGAAGAATTTCAGGGCTCTGAGTTGTCGTTCCCCCTTCTCCAGACCTAGAAAAGCTTGGAAAATGTGCCCTGATCAGACGGGCGAAGGTATCTCCGTCCGACTCTGAGTATCCCCCTTCGGGCAATTTCAGAGTGCCGAGAATAGCGTCCGGATTTCGAGAAAGCAGCCTGTCCAGTCTAGCCGCCTCAGCTCCCTTCTCGATGTCTGTGCAAAAGTTGGTCCAGCTCTCCTGCTTTGCCTTACGTGTAGCACCTCTGTATTCGTCCCTCATCGTTGTGAATGACGTCCATAGTTCCTTCGTTTTGCCAGTACTGGCACGTCTGAAGCTCTCTCTGGTTACCCTGCGAAGCTCTTCGAGTTTCCCGTTCCACCAGCGTGTCTCCCCAGCCTTTCGGACTCTTGTAGATCGACAATTATATTCATAAGTAGCTTTGATAGCTTCCGTGAAAGTTTTGGCTGCCATCTCCAGAGTGTCCACGTCTCGAATTGACCTGGGAACCTCTTAAAGTGCACATCTTAGTTCCGTTGAAAACTGATCCCAGTCTGTTCTTCTTTGATTTCTGACCCATTTAGGGTCAGTGGTTACAACGGATTACAACACGAACTCTATCTGTGAGTGATCTGAGAGAGTTCATCTGAATCCCTCCACTCTTTGATACTATCCCTAAAACAACTGGTGTAAGTTTTATCCGTAATTTGAATCTTCACATTTTTGAAAGTGTGATAAAGTTTGAAAATTATAGTGTGATAGAAAAAAGTTGTGAGCAAAATTATTTCCCAATATTAGTAAACATTTACAATTAAAATGTTCGCTCCCATCAAAAATGTTTACAAATTTTCAGAAGTAAATGTTATCGAGAGGTTATGGATAGAATCCTTTTGTAATTGTTCAAACATTTGGTTAAAACCTTTAGAAAAAATCGTGCTTTCAGTAGTAGAAAAAAATTTACAATTTAAGTAAATTACAGAGCTTGACAGCATGAGAAACAGCAAAGGTGAAATTCTATATGATATAGATGGAATAGTAGACGCTTTAAAAGACTGGTTTAAAGAACTATTAAGAGGTGAAGATATAGGACAACAAAACTGTGACATAGAACATAATGCATTAGAAAACCCAATTGAAAAAGTCTGTGTCATTGAGGTCAGAGATATAATTAAGAACTTGAAAAGCGGTAAGGCTGCTGGTATAGAGAGTATTAGCGCTGAAATGCTTGAATACGGTGGCGAGTACATACCTCACAGGTTGTGGAATTAATAAACTTATGTATCGAGATGGGAGAAGTCCCAGACGATTGGAGAAAAGCGATTATCGTACCAATATACAAATGAAAGGGAGATCAAAGCAACGGCAGTAATTACAGAGGTATCAGCCTACTAAGTATCGTAAGTAAAATATACTAAAAAATACTTATTCGTAGGGTAATGGAAATTACGGAAGAGAATATATGGGAAGTCCAAAGTGGATTTATGCCAGGAAGATCATGTGCAGATCAGATATTTAGCCTAAGACAGATCACAGAAAAAAGCTTAAGAGTAAGAAAGAAAGTTTTCTGTGTATTTATTGACCTAGAAAAAGCATTTGACAAGGTAAATAGAAGTAAACTTTGGGAAGTTCTTAAACAGTACGGAGTGAATGGAGGAATTCTACAAGCAATAAAGGCAATATATACAGGTAGTAAAGCAAGTGTAAGGGCGAATGGGAAATTGAGTAACTGGTGCGGAAGTGAGAACGTGTTTGGTGACAGGTGGTGAGAGGATTTTACTGAATTTGTGTGGAAGGTGTGAGTGGAGTGTGAGGGTGGAAGTCGAGGAGGTGAGTAGAGTTGTGTGGGGTGGATTGGGGAGATAAAAAGTGGTTTTTGACGAGGGAGTGAGGTGGGATTCAGGTAGATAGTGAAAGTGAGGTAAGGTTGGCAAGCAGTCGGAGGAGCTTGCGGTCGGGAGTCTTGGGCATTTGAGGGCTCAAGGGTGGTTATAGCAGAGTTAGGGGATGTAAAGGGAGAGAAAGGGGTGTCTGCAGGGGCCGTGAGTTATAGAAAAGGAAAAAAACAAGGGAAATAAAGGGAAAATTTGGCGGCGAATCTGCAGAGACATCTGTCGGCCACGGTGGGTATTGCATGGAGAATTCCCAGTTACCGGCGGCAGAGCGGGAGGTAAGCAGTGAGAGTGCTGTCAGTGCTGCTAGTGAAGTTGACGGGGAGGAAATTTTCCACGTGCCACGACGGACAACAAGGCGTGGCTCGGGGTCGAGTAGCGCGTCTGGGAGAGGGGGAAGGCGGAACGAAGGAAGCGAGAAGGTAAGGGAGAGAGAGTCGAGCACAAGTGACGGGGAGGATCTCTTGAAGAGGAAGAGAGACAGCCGAGAGAGTCCGGACAAAAGCGAATTGGAGAGTCCATTCAAAAAAAGCGTAAGAGCACGTAGGTCACCCCCCAAAAAAATTTAGGGATTGTCAGAGAAGGAGGCTATCGGGATGCTGGTAGGCGAGATCAGGGGGCTAAGGAAGGACGTGAAGGGGACTAAAGAGCAGGTGGAAGGTATGAGGGAAGAAATGAGAATTAGAGATGAGAAATGGGAAAAGGAGATGAAAGAGATGAGGGAGAGAGTAGAGGGGTTAGAGAGGGAAAGGAAAGAGAAGGAAGTTAAAATAAAGCAGATGGGAGAGGAGATCAGGCTGTGGCAGGAAAGGACGGAAAAGAGACTTGAGAAGGTGGAGGGCAGGACGGAAATGGAAGTAGGTGACGGAGGTGGGGGAAGTGAGATTAAAGGTATTTGGGAGAGGGTAGAGTATATGATAAAAGATGAAGTAGGAGAGCGTAGGAATGAAAAGGAGGAGAGGGCGAATAGGGAACGGATAAGGGCAATGGAGTTGAGAATGGAGAGAAAAGAGAAGGCAGACAGGAGAAATAATATTGTGATAAGAGGGTTGAAGTTAAAGAGTGGAGAAGAAAGGGAGGGCGTGGAAGAGCTGCTACAGAGCATAGGGTGGGTTAAAGGCAGGGTAGGGAAAATTAAGTTGGAGGGGAGGAAAGAGAAGGAAGTGGCGGTTGTGGAGTTGGAGAGCTGGGAAGAAAAGTTGGGGGTAATGCGGAATAAGAGTAGGATACAGGATGAGGGAGTTTTCATAGATCACGATTTGTATATCCAGGAATTTGATGTTGTTGGACTGGTAGAGACGTGGGTAGAAAGAAAGGAATGGGAAAGAATAGAGCCAAAGCTACCAAGGGGGTATAGGTGGAGACTTCAGGAGGCGGTCAGAGTGAAGAAGAAAGGAAGGGCCAGTGGGGGAATTATAACCGGGATCAGAGACGGATTAGAGGAAAAAGTTCATGGAGAGGAAGAGGGGGAGGGAGTGCAAATGAGGGAAATAAAAATAGGAGGGATAAAGTGTAAGTTTGTGACAGTGTACAACAAGGATGGGATGGAAAGAATTAAAGAAAGAGTGGAATACCTGCTGGGCGAAAGAGAAGAGGGTATGGTGGTACTGGGTGGGGACTTTAATGCGCGAATGGGGAGCGAAGGGGGACTTTACAGAGAAGGGGAGAGCTTCGAGAGGAAATCGAAGGATAATGTAATAAATAAGGAGGGGGAGATTCTAAGGGACTGGATGGAGGATAGAGGGTGGGCAGTGGCGAATGGTATGGCAAATGGGGACGAAGAGGGAGAATACACATATGTAAGTAAGATGGGGGTATCGGTGATAGATTATGTGGTCATGAATATGCAAGGATGGGAGGAGACGGAAAAATTCGCAGTAGAGGGGAGGGTGGAATCAGACCATCAGCCATTGAGTCTGTGGATAAGAGGTGAGGGTGGCGGAAGGCAAGGCAGGGAAGAAGTCTCGATAGGGGAGAGGGTGACCTGGACGAGGGAGGCGATGGAGAAGTATCAGGAGCAGTTAGGAAAGGTATGCTTTGAAGGGGAGTCGGTGGAAGAGATATGGGAGGATCTGAAAGAGAAGGTGAAAGGTTGTGTGCAAAAGAAGGTATCTAGAAAGAAGAAGAAAGGAATGGTGAAGCCGTGGTGGGATAGGGAATGTAAAAAGATGAAGAGGAAGGTGAAGAGGAAGTACAAGAAGTGGAAAGAGGATAATGCGAGAAGGGAGGAGTACGTAGAAATGAGGAAGGGGTTTAGATTGGTGTGTAAGAAGAAAGAACAGGTAAAGGCGAAAGATCTGGAATAGGAGTTAGCAAATGTTAAGACAGAAGGGGACGTCTGGAAGATAATAAATAGGTTTAGAAAGCGTAGGGTGGGGGTTAGCGAGAAGATAGGGAGTGAAGAGTGGAGAGAGTTTTCCAAAGGATCATTCCAGGACTCGGATTCAAGGAAGAAGGATGGGGGAAGTAGAAGAACGGGGGAGGCAGAGATGGAGGAGTTGAATGACGAGGAGATAGAGAAGCTGATAAGGAAGCTGAAAAGGTCAAAAGCAGCAGGGCTGGATGGGGTAGAGAACGAAGCATGGCTGTTTAGTACACAAGAGGTTAGGGAGAGGCTGAAGGAGGTAGTGAAGAAAGTATGGAGGGGCGAGGGATTCCCAGGAGGGTGAAAAGAAGGGCTAATAGTGCCACTGTATAAGAAAGGGGATAGAGATAGGCAGGAAAATTATAGAGGGATTACGCTAATGAATACGGCGTATAAGGTATACGCGATGGTGGTGGCAGAGAGGCTGCGGAAGGATGTCGAAAGGAAAGGAATATTGTCGGAGACGCAGGCGGGATTTAGGGCGGGTAGGAGTACTATCGACAATATCTACGTGCTGCAGCACGTGGTGGATAGAGAATTAGCGAAGAAGGGGACGAGAGTGTACGCGTTTTTTGTGGATCTCAAAGCCGCGTTTCCATCGGTGGATAGGGGGAGGTTGTGGGAGGCAATGGAGGATAGCGGAGTAGAGAGAGGCCTAATTGAAAGGGTAAGGGAGATATATGAAGAGACCAAAGACAAGGTAAGAGGAGGGGAGGGGATTTCCGAGGGATTCTGGATGGATAAGGGTCTAAGGCAAGGGTGTCCACTCAGCCCAACGCTTTTTGCGATTTTAATTGCGGATATGGAAAGTAAGCTGGAGGCCGGGGTGGTAGGAGGAGTCAAGATAGGAGGGGTTAGAATTTGGTCACTAGCGTATGCAGATGACATATTGTTGCTGGCAATCAGCGAGGAGGCCTTAAAGGAGATGATGAAGAGGTTGAGAAGATACCTGGATGAAAAGGGGTTAGAGCTGAATGCGGAAAAGTCCAAGGTTATGGCGTTCAGAAAAGGAGGGGGAAGGGATAAGGGAAGGGAGTGGAAGTGGAAGGGAAAGGAGGTACAGGAGGTGAATGAGTTTGTGTACCTGGGCTTCGTGCTTCGAAGAAATGAGGGAGTGGATGGTCACATAAAAGAGAGAGTGAGGAGGGCAAATGTGGTGATGAGGCAGGTGTGGGGGTTGGGAAAGAAGTTATTCGCAGATGACTTTGGAAGGAGAATGAAATTGTTTGATTCGCTAGTGACGAGTGTGCTATTGTATGAGGTAGAGGTGTGGGGGTGGAAGGAAAGTGAAGAGGTAAATAGAACGCAGGAGAGGTATGTAAAGTGGACCCTGGGGTTGTCAAGGAACACGCCTAATTATATTGTCAGGAGGGAGACGGGGAGAACGAGTGTAGGAATTCTAGCAGGGAGCCGGGCGTGTAAATATGAGGAGAAATTTTTGAAAGAGAGGGGAAGTAGGCTGGTTAGGGAGTGTTGGTGGGAGAAGGAGAACAGGGAAGGGGGTGGGAAGATGGAGGCGGAGAGGGAACGGTATTTTAGAATGAATGGACTGCAGATGGATGAAGTGAGAAGGATGCACGAGGAAGGAAGGAAGGTTTATGAATTGGTTAAGCAAAATAACATGAAGAGAGAGAAGACAGAAGGGGAAGGGAGAATAAAAGATTCAAGATTTAACGGGAACTATGTGTGGATTATGCCAAGGGCAAGAGCGCAATATTTGTGTGTGAAAGGAGAGAAAGGAAGTCAGGAACTTATAGCGAGGATGAGGTGTGGGTGTATGGAGGGTTTCAATAGGTTCTGGCTCTCTCGGGAGAAGAGGATGTGTGAACTGTGCGGAAAGGGGGATGCAAGAGTGGAGCACTGGCTGGAGGAGTGCGGGGAGGTGGAAAGAAGTGAGATAAGCATGGAGGCATTGTTGCATGAAAAGGGAGAAAAAAGGGCAGTAGCATGGGTGAAGGGAGTGGTGGGTAAGATGGAGATGAAGAGAAGGAAGGAGGAAGAGGAGTGGAGAAGGAAAGATTGTAAATAGGAGAGAAAGTGGATATAAGTAAGATGTAAATATTGTAAATAGTAGATAAGTAATAGGTATTAGCTGCGAAAACAGAGGTTGGCAAGCGAGGCAATGCGAAAAAGTAGGAAAATGCGAGCAAGGCGAGGCGAAGCGAGGAAGGCAAGGCGATACGAGCGTGCGGCTTAAAGATAAGGAATGGATGGATGTTAGTTTTTAAGGGTTAGTTTTAAGGAAATTCTGTAAAAATGGATGTGTAAGCAAGTCAATTTTTTAAGGCCAGCAGGCTGAAAAATAAACTTTTATCTATCTACAAGGCGTGAAACAAGGATAAATGATGTCCTCGTGGCTATTTATCATATTCATGGATAAGTGTCTAAGAACTGCCCTCTTCGACGAAGAAGGTTTATATTTCGAAACAGTCAAGGTACGTGGCTTAGCTTTCGCAGATGGCAAGATTGTTATGGCAGAATCAGTCGAGGACCTGCAAAGAATGTTGAATAAACTTAATACAAGCATAAAGAACATGGGCCTCAAAATTAACGTGAATAAAACGAAAATCATGGTCTTTGAGGGAAAAAGTGAGAGAACAATATGCAACATTGTCCTAAATGATGAAAGATTAGAACAAGTTGACAAGTACGTATATCTAGGTAGTCTATTCACTAACGACGGAAAAATAGATGGGGAGTTAGATAGGCGCATAAAGAAGGGTAAGCAAGTTATCGGTAGAACAGGGTCCATCCTCACAAGTAAAAACATATAAAAAAAGCTAAAATGGCCATACGTAATTCTATATTCGTGCCGACCGTACTATACGGTAGCGAGAAATGGACCTGTCAAGAAAAGGACAGGAGTAAAATTAACGCGATCGACATGAAACCTCTGCGCATAATATGAGACACTAGTTGACATATGGGAAAGAAATCAGTTAAGATGGTTCGGACATCTTGAAAGAATGAAAGGTGAACGACTGACCGAACAAGTGTATGAAGGTAAAGTAAATGGCAGAATGCCCAGAGGTAGACCACCGAAAGAATGGTTCGACTCTGTAAATGAGACATTATTCCGAAGAGACATAAGAAGCCATAGAAACACAAGAGCTTGCATGAAAAAATGCATATACGTGAAGGAAGCTAGAGTAGTATGCCAGGACAGAAAAGTGTGGCAACAAATAGTTTGCAAACAGAGTGACAATAGAGTGAATGGCGCCTGAAACAAAGACCTTGGATACAAATGGGCCCAAGTGGGGAACTATACATAACAATCTTGTGAGGCTCCTCACTTGGGGTGATCGCTAGAGTGATTGATTAGCAACCTGGGTCGGAGCAGTGTTGTGGAATGAACGTGTTATTTAAATAAATAACACGAGAATTCCAGATCAATCTAAAACATCTAAATCTAACACCTATATATCTATATACCTTATACCCATATATCAACCTACTCTATACCTATATACCTGTTCACTATTTCCCAACCGAGCAAGTCACGCCTACCCCGAAAGGGTAATGGCCTAATGGTATAATAATAATAATAATAATAAAATTGCATTAAAGTCGTTGCAGCTATTTTAATATTTATTCTAATTTATGATTATTAATTGAACTTTATAGCTCTTTCAATTCATGCATAATTGAGGTTCTGAATTACAGATCGAAAGAACATTCTTTAATTGTAGTACCCAATTGTATTTACGATTACTTAGGGGCTTATTAGCGAGGAAATTGATTTTATTGAAACAGAGTTTTGGGTATCTCCCATCTTCCATATCCAACAACTTTCCGTACCAAACCAGCGACAGCTTAAAGATATCGTACGCCAGTTGCAGTCTATTCGTTTCTAGTCGTAACGCGTAGTTCGGCGTACATGAAGGGGGAATCAAACCCCTCTTGAAGAAAGAAGATTGGACTCTTTCTACCATCTCAGTATACCTTAATCCCCAAATTGCTATAGCGTAGTAGAGTACACTCAATGTTAGACTATGGAAGAGAGTAGTTTTTGTATTCCAGGAGTCTGAGTTAACAGAATTGTTGGAATTGCAACGATTATTGCGATATATTTAAGTGTAATAAAAGTGCGAGAAGAGAAGATAGGCTGAACCCTCTTCTCTGGACCATAGGCAAAGGGCCTCAGGGCCTTTTCTATAGTTCAGTTCTGTCGTGACAAGCCGTCGGGTAGCACGCAGATGTAAAGACTCTTAAGGTATAAAGTAAAGTTCCAGTTTTCAATTCCATTCTAAAGTATCCAGCATTGTATTACAGTTTTCTTTTGTTCATCCAAATATACAGTTTATCTATTGATCTTCACATATAGTGTTTGTTTCTTTTGACCTTTTTATCGTACGCGGTTACTACTTTCCATTAGTTCCAACAGGTTATGGGCCCAGAGATATAAAATTGATAAGAAACAAGTGAAGTGAATATTTATTAGGAGTGACATTACAGTAAGGATTAAGTGACATTAAAGTGACATTGCAGTGAGGCGAAAGTGACATTTGTGAACAGTGTTACAGTGGTAAAAGAAGGGTTCAAAACTGGCGCAAGGATTTCGCCCCAGCTTTCAAATTGAAAAACTTGATAACAATAATTATACGGTATGGAAATGCAGAGTGAAGCATATGCTTATGAACATAAAAGTGTGGTCAGTGGTTAACAAAGAAGCTCCAGCGGTTTGGGATGAAGCTTGGCAAGAAAAGGACGATCAAGCTTTCTCTACGATTGGTTTGCTCGTGGACGACAACCAACCAGTGCACATTGCGAACGCCAGCAGTGCCAGGGAAGCCTGGAAATTCTTGGAAGAATACCACCAGAAATCATCAGAGGCCAGTATAGAGCATTTATATAGAGTTCTATGCAGAATGCGATTAGCGGAAGACGGTGACATGGAGGACCATGTGAACAAAATGCAGGACACATTCAACCAAATAAATAAAAAGGACTGTGAAAAGTATGAAGCCTGGAAGAAAAAGCAGGAGAAAGTTAGCACAGCCACACATTGTCTCAAGGATTCACACAAAGAACTATCTTTCACAACAAGGGAGTGGAAGGACTCAAAGCAAACAGAAAACGTATGCTCAAAAGCTAGAAAAGTAAAGGTTGGAGAAGGAAGGCAGTTTTGGATTATGGATTCCGGGGCATAAAGCTACATGACCAACCATAAAGATTTCTCCGAGGAAATAGACTCAGATAGGAAAGGTACGGTACGCTTTGCAGATGATGAAGAATTTGCTGAAATTCAAGGGGTCGGATCAGGAACCGTAAAGTTTATAGTTAAAGGACAGGAAGTGACAGTGAAAGTGAAAAACGTGTTACATGCACCTACACTAAGCTCAAGCTTATTGTCCGTAAGGAAGTTAGCCGGAAATGGTTTCAGTGTGAAGTTCGAGGGTAACAATTGTGACGTCTTCAGTCTCAAGGACGGTCAAGTAAAGGCGACTGCAGTTTTAGCATCCTGCCAACTATATGAGTTAAAACTATTCAACGCGGTAAGGGCAATAACTTATTCAAAGGGTAGCTGCGGCGAGTGCGATGAGCGGTCGGGGAGCAAGCAGCCCAAGCATCGAGTACCTGAAAGTACAAACAACGTGGGAACAGCAATTAAAACAAGAGATTTAAGACAATTTGTAAACGTAGAGGTAGTTTTCGAATCTACAGAACAGTCTCAAAAGGTAAAAGCAAAAGGAAACGATGATGAGGATTCAGCAAGGGATTCGTATACACAGAAAGACGAAGACATCGTACCAGAAGCGGAAGGAAGTAGCAGCGGAGAAAAGGACATCACGCATGAAGCAGTTTTGACTAATGATGAGAATAGAACAGCGATTCAAGTCATAAATCAAGTTGAAGATTCATTACAGATATTAAGCCAGCAGGCAGAGTCCAGATCACAAAGAAGATCTGAAGGATCCAACAAAGGAACACCACCCGAGAGGTATACGGATTCATCCAAATCAGCAGGAAATTTCTTCGGAGTATGCGGACAAGGGGGCGGAATGGTAGAGTTGCCCTTAAACTCAAAGCCAGCACCAAATGAACGAGGCCCAATGACCCAAATATCGAGGGATGTTGAGACAGGAAAGGGATCATCGAGCCTAAGGTTTATGACCGCAAAGGACTTTAAATTTTAAAGGACCTGAAAGGGTCAACTGAATTTTGTGTAAAGTGTTTTCTCATTTATTAAAATAAGATTTTTCTTATCAGTTAAATTCTGTGCAAAGATAAAGTTTCTTTTCAGTTTCAGATTAAATTTTTGTTTTTAAGGTGAAGTGCTAACGTATGAAAGTTTTATTTGTATATCGCGATTAAATCGTTGAGGGGGCGTGTTGGAATTTCAACGATTATTGCGATATATTTAAGTGTAATAAAAGTGCGAGAAGAGAAGATAGGCTGAGCCCTCTTCTCTGGACCATAGGAAAAGGGCCTGAGGGCCTTTTCTATAGTTCAGTTCTGTCGTGACAAGCCGTCGGGTAGCACGCAGATGTAAAGGCTCTTAAGGTATAAAGTAACGCTCCAGTTTTCAATTCCATTCTAAAGTATCCAGCATTATATCACAGTTTCCTTTTGTTCATCCAAATATACAGTTTATCTATTTATCTTCACATATAGTGTCTGTTTCTTTTGACCTTTTTATCGTACGCGGTTACTATATACCATTAGTTCCAACATAGACTACGGAAGAGAGTAGTTTCTGTATTCCAGGAGTCTGAGTTAGCAGAATACAGGGTTCTGAAGACAGCCCCTCTTGCAACATTGGCTGAGCTAATTTTCCTATCTGCCTCCTTAATAAATAATTCAGATTGCAAAAACGTAGTACCCAGATAAACAAATTTGTCAACTATGTCTAGCTGCTCACCCTCAAAATAGAAACTATAGACTCCTAAACGGCCCTTGTGAAAAATTAAGATTTTCGAGTTTGTCTTATTAACCACTAATATGTTTTCCTTACAGTATTGCTCTATTAATTTTATTTTAAATTGCAAATCCGCTGGAGAGTTTGTGAGAACGACTATGTCGTTTGCGTAAACCAATAAAATAATATCAGTTAGGTGGTCAATCGCAATACCTTCTGCCGCATGATTCCTCATGTACTCTTCAAGGTCAGCTATAAAAAGGGCGAACAAAAGGAGGCTTAGGATTTCACCTTGGAGTATTCCCAGAGTGATCAGAACAGGCGAGGTTATACCAGTCGGGGTTCGAATAAACATAAAAGCATTTTGCTATAGAGTTTTAATGATTTTAACCATTTTTGAACTCATGCCTTTTTTAAGCAATTTTTGCCAAAGCAGAGAGTGTTTAATCGAAGGAAAAGCCTTCCTAAAATCAACGAAAAAGGAGAAAACTTCACGCTTGGAGATGGATAAATGTATTTGAACTATTGAATTTAAAGTGAAAATATGGTCCATAGTACTCCGACCAGACCGTAAACCCGCCTCATTTTCTGGAAGACAATTTTCTTCATGCACCCAATTTTTCAACCTTTTCAGAAGGATTTGGGTGAAAATTTTAACAATACAATTTACCAATGATATTTCTCGGTAGTTATGTGGATCTGCTGTAGAGCCCTTTTTATGAAGCTTAACAGTATGTATGTTAGCCCAGGAAGACGGAGTCTCTTCTTTCTCCCAGACTCTGCCAAATAAGCGGACCAAGTATTGCACCCAGACATTCGGCAAGTTCTTATAAAATTCGCTCGGGATTCCATCCTCACCGGGTGACTTTTTATTCTTCAACGACCGCAAGCTTAACTTTACTTCATGGGAGCTAATAGTAGGATGTAATGATGTGTAAAAATTATCAAGCCATACAAAATTTACTACCAATTTTTCTTGATAGACTGAGTTGGCAAACTCTTGCCACTCCTGTAAGCTCACAACGTTTGGCGCGGCTACTCTTACTCTAAAACTATTTACGGCACTCCAAAACATTTTTGAGTTGCTACAATTCGCCAATCTATATATTAAATCAGCTTTAAACTTTTGCTTTTTAGACTCAATGAGCTTAAGATAGGATTTTTTCAGTCGCTTATGCTCGCTAAAATCCTCATCAGAAAAACTAGACTTTTTTACATTTTTTCAGCGAATCTCTTATTTTAACTCTAAAAGCTTCACAGTCTCTACCAAACCAAGGTTTTTTTACGTGGCTAACGCCAAACTGGTTTTGCAATAAGACCTAATTTTTCTGCTACCTCTGAAATTGCCGCCAACAAGTTTTGATTCAAAGTTGCTACATCATCACTATTACATTCAACATGTGGTAAAGCTAACATTTTTTCAGCATACTTATTATCCGGATCATGCTTCCATACCAATTTTCTAAATCCAAGTTTTTCTTCCACTTTGTTAATATTAAGCAAAGATGCAATTCTAAGACTTACACAGATCGGAAGGTGATCAGATGAGGATGGAATACCGATAACCGAAAAATCAGAGACTAAGTTCAAGGAGCCAAGGTAACAAGCTACTAGATCGATAACACTTTTACCGCTATTTTCTGGCGACCCTATGTAAGTAAAGTGTGCCGGGGTGTCCCCTGAGCATCGCCCATTTAAGATCACTACACTATAAGATTCTAAACATTCGGTTACTGATACTCCTCTAGGGTTAATCTCAGGGTCCATTGTTTGACGAATGTGAGAAACTACAGAGAACCCAGGAAGCGCCTCCTCATCCAATTGATTGAGTCCGCCAATGCGCGAATCAAAATCCCCTCCTAGAAAAAGCGGAATGTCTGGCTGGGTATCCAATACTTATTCTGAGAAGAATCCCCTGCAAGTCATTCACAAGGCCTTGAACGCTATTCGATGGTTTAAAATATACATTTCCAATTAGTACCTGAAAATCCTGACGCCAACATTTAACAAATAACCATGTCGGGTTTTGGCTTACTATCTCATGACCAAAAACAGAGTGATTGATGAAAATGGCCAATCCCCCACAAGGACGACCTCTATTACTTTCTCTAATCGCTTTAATTACGTTGACGGAGTGATTGGGAAGCCAGTTAGGTGAATTTAGAGACGGCGAAGTAATCCATGTTTCATTGAGGCACACGATATCGCTGTTACTGATTGAAGTAGCTATGCCCGAAAAATTAGTATATCCATGAAAATTCCTGAAAATAATACGAGGGCCGACATTATCTTCCCTAGTGGGATGAGAAGCAGGAGTGATGTTTGATACAGTGGGCGGAGGTTGAAAAAAAGGCCGACAGTTCTTCTCTGCATATAGTTGCTATTCCGATAATTTCATTTTGTTGCTGTCTGATTTTGAGTTTCTCTTAGGTGTGCGGTTAATAAATGAGTCCAATCTCTGATCTGAAGAGTTGGAGGAAGAGGAGTTTGAGCGTGTGATTGGAGGTCTGCCTCTCGGTTATCTAACCGTGTTGATTGCTTCCGCAAACTCCTCCGTTACTGATTCATCAGACATGTTTTGATCCTTCAGAAAGTCGTTAACCTTAGACATAGGGATAGGATTGTTGTAAACCAGCAGTTGTTTTCCCTTCACTGAGGCCGCAAAGCCTGATTCCTTTAAATTGTCGCAAGCAACGGAAAGAGCTTTCCTCGCTCTATTCTCGTCCAGAGGGATGTCTTGGCTCACTGCAATTCTGTTAGTAGAGAGTTCCTTACGCTTTCCAAGGACACATTGTTTCTGCTTTATCGAAGTAAATTTAATATCTGTTTCAAAAATCCTGGCCCCTCTACAAATCATTGAATATCTCAATCAAGAAAAATCGCTTAAAAAAGGAAACTCATCTTGTCAATCCTCATTTCATTATGAATAAGTACAATATCATTTGGTTGCGATGCGCCCATAAGTTTCGATGCGAATTCGCAGTGAAGGTTAAAAAACGTGGCTAAAAGCACCTTTTATAACTTGGTCAACTTTCGACCTTCTATTTCGTGGAAAAATGCATGCATTTTTTGGCAAAAAATCGAGTAATTAGCTTGAAGTTTTATTTATGAGTACGTTTTCGAAAAATTCAAAAATATTTATAACTTTGGTGTCGACAGTAAATAAAAGCGAAGGATGCTAACTCAGTTTCTAATCAAGCTGGTAGGTTCTACTGAGGCCTGAAATTTTTCAAAAAAATCAACAAATTCAATGGTGGGTTTTTAAAATTTGTTAATTACATCAATAACATGCTATTGCATATTATTATTTTTTTTTCTACGGTAGTCGACCACAATTGTAATCGATACGTTGAAGTGGTTGCCGTCCACTATTGTCAAAGTCGCTTAACCCACGCGGCACATTCTACCAGATGTACGAAAGTTGAAGAAAAAAAAGGCCACTTTATGATGCGAAGGATCAAGCAGGATATCGATACCCTGGAACCCGCTGAGAGTACCATCCACTTCTTTTGTGCCTCCAGTCCAAAAAAAACCGCAAAAAATAATATGCAATAGCGTATTATTGATGTAATTAACTGTATTAAAAACCCTATCGTTGCATTTGTTGATTTTTTTGAAAAATTTTAAGCCTTAGTAGAGCCTTTCAGCTTGATTAGAAGCTGAGTTAGCATCCTTCGCTTTTATTTACTGCCGACACGCGAATTGACATCTTGAAAAATCATCTTTTTCCTTTTTTTAAGCAATTTTTCTTGATTGAGATATTCAATGATTTGTAGAGGGGCCAGGATTTTTGAAACAGATAGTAGGGTCGGTCTTTTGTCCTGCGTTTTCCCCAAGCGATAAGCCATCTCAATATCATCTGATGCGAGTGCCAGTCCAACACTCGCAAACACTTCTTTCTTGAGGGACACTACCTCTTCCTTAAGAACCCTATTTTTCTCTTCCATAGCAGTAAACTTTGACTTTACCATTGCCGAGTCTGTTTTCTGAAGGTTGAGATCTAACTGCATTTTGTCGAACTTTTCACTAATTGACTTTAGCTCGCTTTTGTTTGCAGTGGTGTCTGCTTCAATGGATTGCAAAAGTTCCATGATACCTGGGTCCGTTGCCATTTTGAGTACACCCAGTATATCCCTTGTAGTGGTAGCAGAACAGCTGTTATGGTCAAGAGAGCAGGTGTACTCAGAGTTCCCCCTCTCCCAGACTTAATGATGACAATGTTTTTGTTACTGGGAGTAGTACTCCACAATTAGTTGGCACAAGCACAATTGAAAACTCATGGTTTTAACTTTAAAACACAGTGCAGCAACAAGCTTCTATCACTTAGGCACAGTAGACCGCGAATATCACATAGAAGTTACGTTTAGGAACCCGAAAACTTCACAAAAAACGGGATATAATGGAAAATATGTGAAGCTCACGTAAAGCATGATTCCGTGAAGGCGCCATGTTAAAATCTCCCTACTCTATAATAAAGAAATGTTAAATCTTATAATCCATTCATTGCCACTTTAGTATAGTTCTCACAGTGAGGACCTTCAGGCCCAATTTATGATCGATTTACAAATTTTTGTCAGGTAGTAGTTGCTAAAGATTAGAAAGGCAATTCAAATATAAGCCTATGGGTTAAGGCTTTAAGCTTCACACCCATTTTTCATTTTATGACCCAGTAGCCTGTTCATTTGTCGATGCCCCTTAACAACAGGGGTTCCTTTGTACTATTGAGGAATAAAATACGAAACGTACAATTTTTTTCAATTTTGCAATTAGCAAATCAGAAATTATATATTCGAAATCTACGTGTCTTGGAAATCCCAGCGATATGTAACTTGCAATCAAAAGATTATAATTAGAATGAGTTCAATATGTTATTTGCCACCATAAGTTGAAAATTGAAAGAGTTTTTCAGGCTATACATAGCTTTACAAGTACTATAGTTGTAATTTGGCCATATCATCAAAAATTTTAAACTGTCATAGAGCAATAAATCGATTGCTCCTACTCGAATAGTAATTATTGCTGGTTGACGCAGATTTTAGGTTATATTTTGGCACTGTTTACCATTATTAGAATTTTTCGTGAAAGTAATTGGTCAAGTATAGCGCCAGGGAGTAGTAGGGCTAGGGGGCTACGAGCTCAAATTCCGAGAGATGGCGCCACCGTCGCTAGTTACCGACACCAACAGATGGCGCCATCGACTAAGGGAGGGGTCTGTTCCGTGCTAAGTTACCGACACCAACAGATTGCGCCACCGACAAAGGGAGGGTTCTGTTCCGTGCTAAGTTACCGATAGCAACAGATGGCGCCACCGTCGCTAGTTACCGACATCAACATATGGCGCCACCGACAAAGGGTGGGTTCAGTTCCGTGCTAAGTTACCTGCAGTCAGTAAAACAGTGAGGTTGGTAACGGTGATTCCTGCTAAGTTAACATTATAAGGTTCTGTTCTGTGCTAAGTGACCATTGACGGGTAAAACAGTTTATTACAATCAGTCGGTAAAACAGGTAAGTCGGTAATTTTTTCATTATCATTTTAATGTTGGTCGGTAAGGTAGGAGCCACATTACCATCAGTCGGTACAACAGGTAAGCCGGTAATTTTTTATATTATAATTTTAACATCGGGCGTTAAGGTAGGGAGCCACATTACCATCATTCGGTGAAACAGGGAGGTCGGTAACTTTTTATATTATCATTTTACCATAGGTAGATAAAACAGGGACGTCGGTAACTTTTTATATTATCATTTTACCATAGGTCGGGAAAACAGGGATCGTCTATAATGCACATCTCCAGCCAGAGGTGGAGCCTCAGTTGCTATATCAGGAGTCTACCTTACTAATCGATGTAAATAACTGATGACGTCACTCAGTACTTTCTGTCAGCACTAATATCAATGTATCAACAGTCGGTAATGGGTTTATCGGCCGTTGAATTGATTCTCAGTCTGCCCGTACCTTACCGACATACTGTGTGTGGCCCCAGGACGTCCTGCGCGCGCTGGTATTCCCTCCATGTCCACGTGTGTTCCTCTGTTTCCACAAGTGTCATGCGTTTACCTTATATACAAAAGATGTGGGGTTTTCCCCTTTTTCGACAAGTGTCTCTCTTTCTATCATGTGAGTTAGACAGAGAGAGTCCGATGATATTTGAACGACAATTCATACTTATAATAACTCAAACTATTTAACAAATATGAAGAACATTGGTTAAACATTATTCTTACTTATTTATTTTCTAATTTCAACACGTCTCTCTTTCTATCGTATGAGTTGAACAGAGAGGGTTCGATGGTGTTCGAACGACAATTTAGGTACTCTGCGCATGTGCAATCTGATACTGTAGATTGGATCAACCTACATTTTATCAATTTGAATGTCGCGCGCTCAGAACCTAGCAGTGGCGGACTGGGTACCTTGGGGCGTCCGCGGGAAGTCGATATGTAGGGGTGCCTTCCTGAAAAGCAAAAAAAAGGCAGAAACCACCATTGTTTTTTGTGCCACTTTTATAATGATTTTTTTATTTCTATTAACAAACATATTTTCCACGAAGCAGCAGTAGTATATATTCAAATACTCGCAATAATTACTATTATTATGCGAAAAACTGTTCATCTCGCTATTAATCTCTCCAGAAAAAAAATTTATTATTATATAAAAAAATTAATCCGACTCAATCCGGTTCAATCTGAACCAAATTTTCTCGGATTGACCTATTAATTTATAGAAAATGGATTTTAAATCCTTTCGTTGACACAATAATATGTTGCAACGTTTAAAGTTTTACGAAATAATTTTTACTTATTTATAGTTTGATAAACGCAGATAATCAATGCATTGCTGAAGCTTTATGTAATGAGAAAAAATTATGTTACATGCAAGAGAATATATTTTTTTTGCATAGTTACGAATCCTGGAAGGACAAACAAATTAATCCTCACGAAACTTTCAATTGCTTTGGAAGTATAATTTGGAATTCATGTACGATATAATGTGTTGATGATTAGCTAGCTTATGGAGTATAACAATATGTCTACAGAGTACCATTTTGATTAAATTCCTTCTGCTTTCTCTTGTATAATATTAGGAACATTTACTTTGTTTAAAAAAATGATCGTAAAGGGCGCCTACATGCCTTAGGGGGGCGCCTGATAGGGTGGGCGCCTGATAGGGTGGGCGCCGACGGGGTTTCCCGCATCCCAACCTATGGCCAGTCCGCCACTGGAACCTAGGGCTATTTTGAAGGAAATAATACATAAAAAACCACTCAATTTGAACAAGAAAAGTCATGTTTAGTGCATGTCCGCCATCTTGGAAAGTACTTAACTCGGTTTTCAACGTATTATATATTGAAAACTCGAGAATTATGCGTAACTGGCAACGCCTGTGGTTCACGCATCATCCTATCGCTCAGTGCATGGTTATTTGCGCATGCGCAGTATGAAGTTTCTACCATAATCGGAAGCTACTAATTAGTGTTACTTAAAACTTATAATTGATGAAACTAAGATACAAATAATTGAATTAACTTGAAGCTAATGAAACCAAGATAAAACTAATTAAATTAGGTTAAAAACTTATTACTTTATGACTTATTAAATTTAAAAACTTATATTCCTGCCAAGGAGAAAAGGGTGGTGATTTTTAGGGGGTCCCTTGGTGGCATTATTATAATGACAAAGTTGATATTGTATAATGTATAATTATACCCAAGGTATAATTGAATATTATATATGTCGGTGTCATTGTACTGATGCGACTAAGATCCCCAACCTACCGAGAAGTGCGGACCCTTCTCGGTGTGTTTTTAAACATTTTCCACCAGCGCTCGTAAAAAAAAATGATCATCATCATCCAAGGACCTCCGTAGTTGTCTGCGCGTCCCCAGGTGGCGGATAGGGGGATGCTCGCTGGAAACAGAGGAAACAGAGAGATTGTCGTTGCACGACAATCTCGTGCTGATGAGGACGATGCGTAACATCTTGGCTGAGGCATCCAGCGAAACAGTACTAGAAGAAAGAAGCTAGTAGAAGTCAGAGACAGCCCAACCAACAACTCCCAATCCGAGTGTCGAAGGCCGACGAGCCCGATGTACAATAACACCAGCACTACTGAGGACGATGCGGACATCCTGATTGGGACACGAAGCTAAACCAAAAAAGAAAACCAGCAGATGCCCTAGTAGGCAAGCAATGGCACCCCCCTGAAGTAATGCGAAAGCGGTTCCGGGGGGGATTCCTGTCAAGAACAAAGGGTGGTGGTTTTCAGTCGGTCGTTGGTAGCGTCACTATAATGGTCAAATTAAGATCTTGATGTATATTCATATATATTCAAACCATTGTAGTGATGATCGCCGTCATGGTCTAGGGGCTGCTGTTAGCTCGCTCTGCCGAGGTGTAAGCTGTGACCGGGCATCTGGAGCCAGCCCCTTCGGGCCTTGATCGGGGAGTGCGTGGTGGCTGCAGGGTTCGGAACCTGCAGTGCTCCGGGCGAGTCCGGTCCGTCCGTGTATTCCGGGACCGGTTAAACGAAGGCTGGGCCTCAGAGTACTGGGTAGGACTTAGGTCCGAGGGTATACCCGTTCTCAGCTATTTCGGCCCGCCCCTCCACGCACGATGCGCTGGAGATCTCTTTATTATGGCTTGTAAAGAAGGAAAACGGCGAGGGATTGAGGAGAAGAACGTCTGATGCTGCCGAGATGAAGAGGTGCTTCAGAGACACAGGAACAGCTGAGAATGGAGCACAGGAAGGTACGGCTGTGTCTGAGAAAAATAATGGAGGCTTGCCAATCAAGAAAGGACGCGGATCCGGAACTGAAGGAACAAGTGACGAAGGCTCAAGAGTACATGAACTCAGCCGGATATACGGTGAGAGCCCTGAATCGACGATTTGGGCGCTATGAGGAGAGCATCAATAGGGTGCTCAGAGAGAAGATAGGTGAGAAGCTGAGAGAGAAGTCTCTCTTGAGCTCCACCTTCAGGGAGAAAACGGCTTCCGTCAGCACGCAGACGGAGCCGTAGAAATCGTTAGAGGTTGAGAAGGATGCGCGTAAGCGGGAGAGGGAAACGATCCTCAGCCCACCAAGCGGATCTGGAGTAGAGAAGCCAGCCCTAAAAAAGACCAGGATCCAGGAAGGTGTTGCCTGGTCTAAGGTTGGTAGGAGGAGAAGGAGTAAAAACGAGAGGACGGAGGAAAAGAAGAAGTCGGAGAAGGAGGTGGTGCCTCAAAGGGACATTGTGCCCGATAAGGCACAAGGACCTCCCAAGAAGAAGAAAAGGAGAATCCCCCGGGAGGCCGTGACCATCACGCCAGCCCGGGGATGAACTATGCGGATGTCCTCAGGCAGACGAGGACGGGCGATGTCCTCATTGAGGTGGGTGCCAAGGCGCAGCAGCGGCAGCACTTCGGTGAGGCCATATCGGAGGCCCTCGGACAAGACGGGTGTGTTCGACACCTCGCTCGTGATGTGGGGGCAGCGGTAAGGACGGCCCTGGGAGAGGAGCTTGGCTCTCCACCTGGGGTAAGCCTAACCAGAACGAGCATGAGAGACTGCATCCTAGCTTTCGTCGAGCTGGATGCGGCCGCAGCTGCCAAGATGGTGAATGTTGCCCGACTGAAGGTCGGTTGGGTGAACTGCCGGGTGAAGGCACATTGTGCCGAAACCCGGTGCTACAGGTGCCACTCTCTAGGGCACGTTGCCCGAGAGTGTGCTGCAGAGGATCGCAGCAAATGCTGCTGGAGATATTTCGGAGAGGGCCATAAGGCAGCGGAGTACCAGAATCTGGTAACACCCTGCCCGCCGGCTACGGCCAGAAGAAAATAGAAGATACAGAAGAAGAAGAAGTAATGCCTGAAGTAATGCGAAAGCGGTTCCGGGGGGATTCCTGCCAAGGAGAAAGGGTGGTGGTTTTTAGTCGGTAGTTGGTAGCATCACTATAATGGTCAAATTAAGATCTTTGTGTAAATTTTATATATTATGATCATTGTAGTGATGATATTAATATCCCGACACTACCGAGAAGTGCGGACCTCTTCTTGGTGTGTGTTAGCACATTTTCCACATTCCCTGATAAAAAAAAAAAAAAAAAAAAATCATCATCATCCCGTGTGGGGTTGCTGGTCCTCCATCGGGCGCCTCCCCAGGTTGCGGATAGGGGAACGCCTCCCAGATATGGGTAGTACCGGGGAAATCAAATACTCGGGGTGGACAAAAAACTAGCTAGGGGAAGGAACCCCGAATTGAAACCAACTATGATTGAGTGTATTGAAAACAGAATACTCCAAAGGAGGAACGATCTTCTCGCTGGTTCCGATCGGGTGAAAGCCCCGGTGGCTGGCGCCGGCCATAAGGATTTTGGGGAGGGCCAAATGCACGCAACGGAAGACAACACCAATGCAACGTGGAAAAATACAGAGGGAGAGGATAGCACAGCTATAGCAGGAGGAGAGATGAAGATCCTGCAATTGAAGATTTTCAAGACAGAGAAATATATTCAGAAGGTAATCTCTGATATAGAAAAAGTCACGGTCAAGATGCAGGCAGCAGCCGAAAAACAGAAGAACGTGAGCACCACCATCAAGGATGGACTTGACGAAGTTGCGCGGGCTCTAACAGAGCTCAACCAAAAGCGGGAGACGCAGAAAGCAATGCAGGACTCCCTGTTTTTTCTGCTGCGAACTGAAGCAAAAAAAAAGCTTCAGCGTGAGCACGCCGACCACTACTCCGGCAAAGGGCAAACGCTCAGCGACCATCCCTGCAGAAAATCCAGCGGCAACGCCAATTAAAAAGAAGAAGCGTGAAGGACCCAGAGAAGTAGACTGGGCAACAGTCATGCGCAGGAGACAAAAGAAGGACAGGACTGCTAATGAAGATCAAGCACCACCTCCTCAAAAGAATTCCACAGAGGAAAGAAACGGGAGAAAACACGAAGAAAGGAGAGAACGTAAGCCAAAAAAGAGGCAGCGCCTTGAAGCCCTGCTAATAAAGCCCGCAAGTAACAAGTCTTACTCAGACGTTCTGGAAGACATCAGGTTTAAGCTGAATGCTGAAGACACTGGTACGGACATCCGTACTATTCGCCAGACAAGAGGAGGCGAATTATTGATACAACTCGGAAAAAACACGAAGAATGCAAAAGGCTTTGTAAGCTCAGTAAAAACAACACTGGGAGATGCTGCAGAGGTCAGGAGTAAGGTTCCTAGGATAACCGTGGAAATTTTAGACCTCGACGGAATCACGTCCAAAGAAGACGTGGAGGAGGCTATTAAAAGAGACCTCAAAGACCAGGACGGATCCTACGGAGGTAGGATGGATTTACAGTCGAATACGACAGAGGGTCTACGTGGCCCGTTGCTACAACTGTCTGGGATATGGTCATCAGTCCAGGGGATGTAAGGGACCGGACCGAAGGGCCCTCTGCTATAAATGTGGCACAGAGGGACACAAAGCGGCTTCTTTTCGGCAGGCACTTGACAAGCTGCAAAGCAACAGAGAATGATAAGTGTCCTTCAAGGGAACCTACATCGAAGCAGGACAGCCAACGACCTTCTGGCACAGCTTGTTTTGGAAAAGGAAGCTGACCTGCTAATCATCAGTGAGCAGTACCAGAACCGAGACATACCAACATGGTTCTCGTATCCCCTGGGAATGGCAGCCATATGGATACGGAACCCAGCAAAAGTCCCAATAGATGATCACGGGTGTGGAGACGGCTTTGTGTGAGTGAGGAGTAAAAATATCATGTATATCAGTTGCTACCTCACTCCAAACGAAAACATCTCGGACTTCCAGGAAAAGCTGAATCTTCTCGAGGACGTGATCCGCGAGGAGGAAGGCCAAGTGCTGTTAGCCGGTGATGTTAACGCCAGGGCGATTGAATGGGGGATGCCCAGATCGAACTCTAGAGGGAAGCGGATAGTGGAAATGGCTGCTAGAACAGGGATGCTGGTGGTGAACAGAGGGCGCTCACCAACCTTCAGGAGACCAGGACAGAAGGGGTCGATATCGGATGTCACTTTGGCATCTGAAACCTTGGCCCCACTGATACGACTATGGGAAGAGGTTGGCGACTACACTGGGAGCGACCACCAGTACATAAGCTTCAGCTTAGGAGTGGAAACACAACAGAGTAGGCGCTTCAACAAACGACAACAGCGTTGGAATGTCGGGAAACTAAACGAGGATCAACTCGGACGAGTAATACTGGAGGGAAAAGAAGTCCTATTCAGTCTTCTCGACAAAACTAGGGAATCAGCAACAGCGGACAACCTAGTCGAAGCCATGATGAAGCTGGTATACGCTATGTATATTGGTGGTCCAGAGAAATAGCGGAACTTTGTAAGAAGTGCCTCCAGAGCAGGCGAAAAGAAACCAGGGCAAGGCGAAAAATGGCCAATAACAGCCAGCCAACCTGACAGGATGTCCAATTCAAGCTAAACAAGAAGGAGCTACAGAGAACTATCAACAAAAGCAAGTCTCAGAATTGGACAGACCTGGCCCAGGAGGTTAATAATGATTCCTGGCGCTTAAGGTATAAGATCGTCACCAGAAAGCTCGGAGCCATGACGACGAACACAGCACTGGAACCGACGGTTATTGTCAATATTGTTAATAACCTCTTCCCTACCCACCCGGAAAGGCAGGATGTAGCTGAGAACATCGCAAAGGAGGATATACCGCTCTTCACAGAAGAAGAACTGATGCTGACAGTGAAAGGCCTACAAAACAGAAAGGCACCAGGGCTCGATGGAATCCCAGCAGAAGCATTGAAAGCGATAGCACGCACTTGTCCGTAGGTGCTGATAAACGCGTATAATGCGAGTCTGTTGGAAGGAACATTCCCTCCGCAGTGGAAGACACAAAAACTGGTGCTCATCAACAGGGGTAAGGGCGATCCCAGAACACCAGGAGCATATCGCCCTTTCTGCATGCTTAACACAGCAGGTAAGCTTCTCGAAAAGTTTCTAAAACCCCGCCTCCTAGCGGCTGTCGAAGAGGCTGGAGACCTATCGACGAGACATTACGGATTTAGGAAAGGACGGTCAACGATTCAAGCAGTACGAGAGATTGTGGAGACCATCACTTTGGCGCAAAGCGGAAATCACTACTTAAGGAAGATCGTCCTTCTGGCAACGTTGGACGTGAAAAACGCCTTCAACTCGGCCAGATGGACAGATATTACCGCAGCCCTGAAGAAGTTCAAAGTTCCGCAGTATCTCGTGCGGATGATTGGGAGCTACTTAGGAAACAGAGTGCTGACCTACGAGACGACGGAGGGAACCTGGACCAAGCGGATAACGGCCGGAGCTGCCCAGGGAGCTATCCTAGGACCAGATCTCTGGAACATCTCCTACAACGATCTCCTGCGACTGGAGATGCCAGTGGGCACCTACCTCTCAGGATACGCAGACGACATCATCGCGGTGATAACAGCACGTAGCGTTGAGAAAATATAGTGGAAGCTGGACCAGGTCATGTACCTCGTGAACGGGTGGATGGAGAGACATGTCCTGGAACTGACAATGCAGAAGACCGAGCTGGTGCTAGTCACCAGGAAACAGATTCCCAGAATCATTAACATGCAGGTGGGCCCAGAGATCATCGAAACCAAGATGGCCTCAAAGCATCTTGGTATGATGATGGACACCAAGCTCACAATCTGGGAGCAAATTGTTAAAGTATAAGAGAAAGCCGCGGCAGTGACGACCGCTCTGAGCCGACTTTTGGCCAATGTGAATGGCCCGAGGCCTAGCAAGCGACGTCTACTAATGACAGTGACCCAGTCTATACTCCTGTATGGGAGCGAGGTATGGGCTGAGACACTGAAACAGAAAAAATATCGACAGAGGATGGCCTCGGTGCAGCTTAACGGCGCACTGAGAGTTGCGTGCTGTTATCGCACCGTTTCGGAGCCTGCAGTGCTAGTGATGGCGGGTCTGCTACCAATAGACCTGCTGGCCCTGGAACGAAAGACCATCTTTGAAAGAGCTCCTGCCGTAAGTAAGGAGACAGCTACAGAGGAAGCCAGAAGAACTACAGTAGAGCGCTGGCAACGATGGTGGACAAATGAACATCGAGGCAGGTGGGCAGCTAGACTGATCCCCAACCTAAGTACGTGGAATGGAATACACCATGGGGAGGTCAACTATTACCTCACCCAATTTCTTACGGGACACGGCTATTTTCGAGCCTATCTACACCGGGTCAACAAGCTGCCCAGTCCGGGGTGTGCATACTACGAAGCCGACTGCGACGACGCAGAGCACACCTTCTTCGACTGTGTACGCTGGACAGAAAATAGAGATGAACTCGAAGTGAAAGTAGGGCGCCTTACACCGGAGAATATCATCCATGAGATGCTGCAAGGCGACGAGACATGGGAGGCAGTTGCAGCCTATGTTGAAACGACGCTTAGGAAAAAGAAGAAGAAAATGGATGCGGCAGCACGACAGCCATAGAAGACAGACTTTAGGGTGGCCAACCAAGAAGTTCGAAGGTCGACGAGTCCGTTGCACGACAATCTCGTGCTGATGAGGACGATGCGTAACATCTTGGCTGAGGCATCCAGCGAAACAGTACCAGAAGAAAGAAGCTAGTAGAAGTCAGAGACAGCCCAACCAACAACTCCCAATCCGGATGTCGAAGGCCGACGAGCCCGATGTGCAATAACACCAGCACTACTGAGGACGATGCGGACACCCTGATTGGGACACGAGGCCAAACCAAAAAAGAAAACCAGCAGATGCCCTAGTAGGCAAGCAATGGCACCCCCCTGAAGTAATGCGAAAGCGGTTCCGGGGGGGATTCCTGTCAAGAACAAAGGGTGGTGGTTTTCAGTCGGTCGTTGGTAGCGTCACTATAATGGTCAAATTAAGATCTTGATGTATATTCATATATATTCAAACCATTGTAGTGATGATATCAATATCTCGACACTACCGAGAAGTGTGGATCACTTCTCGGTCATCAATCACACGATTGGTGACGGTCGCAGCCCGTCCCGTGCTGCTGTGAGCTCGCTCTGCCGAGGTGTAAGCTGTGACCGGGCAACTGGAGCCAGCCCCTTCGGGCCTTAATCGGGGAGTGCGTGGTGGCTGCAGGGATCGGAACCTTGCAGTGCTCCGGGCAAGTCCGGTCCGTTTGTGTATTCCGGGACCGGTTAAACGAAGGCTGGGCCCCAGAGTACTGGGGTAGAACTTAGGTACGAGGGTATACCCGTTCCCAGCTATTTCGGCCCGCCCCTCCACGCACGATGCTCTGGTGATCTCTTCATTATGGCTTGTAAAGAATGGAAACGGAGAGAGAGGGAGGAGACGAACGTTGAAGAGGAGCTGGACTTCAGCAACTGCTTCGACGTGGTGGAACGCAGCGAGCTGAAGTCGGATGCTGCCGAGATGCGGAGGGACTTCCGAGACTCACAGGATGAGCTGAAAATACAACACAGGAAGATACTCCTCCGCCTTGGATGATGATAATGATGATTTTTTTTTTTCACGAGGGAAGGTGGAAAATGTGCTAACACACACCGAGAAGGGTCCGCACTTCTAGGTAGTGTCGGGATGTTGATATCATCACTACAACGATCTTAATATATAAAAACATACACAAAGATCTTAATTTGACCATTGTAGTGATGCTACCAACTACCGACTAAAAACCACCACCCTTTCTCCTTGGCAGGAATCCCCCCAGAACCGCTTTCGCATTACTTCAGGGGGTGCCATTTCTTTGCCTGCTAGGGCTTCTTCTGTTTTCTTTTTCTTCTTTCATTTATCTTCTTGTCCCAGCCCGGACCACTTGGACTTCTTCTTCTGCATCTTCTACTTTCTTCTGGCAGTAGCCGGCCGGCGGGGTGTTGCCAGATTCTGGCAATCTGCTGCCTTATGGCCCTCTTCGAGGCATCTCCGGCAGCATTTGCTGCGATCCTCTGCGGCACACTCTCGGGCAACGTGCCCCAGAGTGTGGCACCTGTAGCACCTGGTTCGGCGCTGTGTGCTTTTACACGGCAGTTCACCCAACCCATCTTCAGTCCGGCAATCCTCTCCATTTTGGGAGCAGAAGCCGCATCCAGCTCGACGAAAGCTAGGATGCTCTTCCAGGGCCGTCCTCACCGTTGCCTCCACCTCAGCAGCCTCCGCAGTCGCGACTAAGTCATAGATCACGACCTGCGCCTTTGGGACGAGGTGGCGGACACACCCGTCTTGTCCGAGGGCTTCCGATATGGCATGACCGAAGTGTTGCCGCTTCTCCGCCTTGGCACACACCTCAATGAGGACGTCGCCAATCCTTGTCTGCCTGATAGACCTGACATTCACGCCATGGTCCTCAGGCTTGACTTTCTTCTGGATGTCCCTTTAGGACATCCGCATAGTTCATCCCCGGGGCTGGCGTGATGGTCACGGCCTCCCGGAGGATTCTCCTTTTCTTCTGCTTGGGAGGTCCTTTTGCCTTATCGGGCGCAATGTCCCTTTCAGGCACCACCTCCTTCTCCGACTTCTTCTTTCCCTCCGGCCTCTCCTTTTTGCTCCTTCTCCTGCCAACCTTAGTTCAGGCCACACCTTCCTGGGTCCCGGTCTTTTTCAGGACTGGCTTCTCAACTCCAGATGTGCTCGGAGAGCTGAGGGTCATAACCCTCTTCCGCTTGCGCGTGTCCACCGCCTCTTTGCGGCGGTTTCTGAGGCTCCGTCTGCGTGCTAACAGAAGCCGTTTTCTCCTTGAAGGTGGAGCTCAAGAGGGACTTCTCTCTCAACTTCTCACCTATCTTCTCTCTGAGCACCCTATTGATGCTCTCTTCATAATGTCCAAATCGTCGATTCAGTTCTCTCACCGCATATCCGGCTGAGTTCATGGACTCTTGAGCCTTCCTCACTTGTTTCATCATTCCGGATCCGCCTTCGTCCTTGATTCGTAAGTCTCCATTATGATTTTTAGGCACAGCCGTACCTTCCTGTGCTCTATTTTCAGCTATTCCTGTGAGTCTCCGAAGCAACTCTTCATCTCAGCAGCATCAGACTTGAGCTCGCCACGTTCCACCATGTCGAAGCAGTTGCTGAAATCCAGCACATCTTCAACGTTCTTCTCCACACTTCCTCTCCGTTTTCCTTATTTACAAGCCATAATAAAGAGATCACCAGCGCATCGTGCGTGGAGGGGCGGGGCGGAATAGCTGGAAACGGGTATACCCTCGGACCTCAGTCCTACCCCAGCACTCTGGGGCCCAGCCTTCGTTTACCCGGTCCCGGAATACACGGACGGACCGGACTCGCCCGGAGCACTGCAGGTTCCGATCCCTGCAGCCACCACGCACTCCCCGATCAAGACCCGAAGAGGCTGGCTCCAGAAACTCGGTCGCAGCTTACACCTCGGCAGAGCAAGCTCACAGCAGCCCCTACACCATGACGGCGGGAAGACCGAACATGGTTCGGAGCACTCTCAGTGGGCTGCGAGCGTCACCGATCGTGTGTTTGGTCCACGGGGCCAATTTTATTACAGCCCTACCCTCTATTGATAATGAGGAGGAGGAGGAGCAGGAGAGTAATCATAAGGAGGAGGAGGAGGAGGAAGTCGTGATAATGATGAGGAGCTATCCCATCTTGAACGTTGTATATTATTTATATTATTATATTAAGTGAATAAAACTATGTGTATTTATTCCTAATTCCATATCCTGTTACAATAAGTCAATAAATTAATCAGTTTATTATTTAATTATTCAAGCTGTTAATTATTTTTATCCAGAATTGCTTTTTTTCTTAGTTTAATTATTTTTTACCTAAATTAATTACTTTCATTTTGGTTAAATTATTTTTAACTTAATTCAATTAGTTTTATCTTGGTTTCATTAGCTTCAGCTTAATTTAATTATTTTTATCTAAGTTTCATTAATTATAAAACTTAAGTAACCCTAATTACTAACTTCCGATGATGGTAGAAACTTCATACTGCGCATGCGCAAATGACCATGCACTGAGCGATAAGACTGATGCGTGAACCACAGGCTTTGCCAGTTACGCATAATTCTCGAGTTTTCAATATATAATACGTTGAAAACTGAGTTCAGTACTTTCCAAGATGGCGAACATGCAATAAACATGACTTTTCTTGGTCAAATTGAGTGGTTTTTTCATGTATTAATTCCTTCAAAATAGCCCTAGGTTCTGAGCGCGGGAAATTCAAATTGATAAAATGTAGGTTGATCCAAGCTACAGTATCAGATTGCACATGCGCAGAGTACCTAAATTGTCGTTCGAACACCATCGGATCCTCTCTGCTCAACTCATACGATAGAAAGAGAGACGTGTTGAAACCATTTTTTCGATTTCTCATGTTTCTCGTTGTCTATTTCATATGGTAGAAAGAGAAGTCCGATTGACTGCAGGCTACAGTATCCCAGTAATTCAAAAGTTTTGAATAAAATGTGAAAATTGAAAAATAAATAAATCAAATTTTAAAGTTTAACCAATGTTCTTTATATTTGTTAATTAGTTTGAGTTATTATAAGTACGAATTGTCGTTTAAGTATCCCAGTAATTTAAACATTTTGAATAAATGTGAAAATTAAAAATTAAATAGATCAAATTTTAATGTTTAACCAATGTTCTTCATATTTGTTAATTAGTTTGAGTTATGACAAGCATGAATTGTCGTTAAAATATCATCGGACTCTCTCTGTCTAACTCACATGGTAGAAAGAGACGCGTGTTGAAAACTTTGTTTCGAATTCTCATGCGTCTTCTTGTCTAATCGCACATTGATTCGCCAGTTGATGAATTGAAGCGTGGGAAATTTAAATTGATAAAATGTAGGCTACTTGAAACAGCGCAGGAAATCTCAACGCGACACTTGTCGAAAAAGGGGAAAACCCCGCATCTTTTGGATATAAGGTAGATGCATGGCACTTGTGGAAACAGAGGACACACGTGGACATGGAGCGAATACCAGCGCGCGCAGGGCGTACTGGGGCGACACACAGTATGTCGGTAAGGTACGGACAAACTGAGAATCAATTCAAGGGCCGATAAACCCATTACCGACTGTTGATACATTGATATTAGTGCTGACGGAAAGTACTGAGTGACGTCATCAGTTATTTACATCGATTAGTAAGGTAGACTCCTGACATAGCAACTGAGGCTCCATCTGTGTCTGGAGATGTGCATTATCGACGATCCCTGTTTTACCGACCTATGGTAAAATGATAATATAAAAAGTTACCGACGTCCCTGTTTTATCTACCTATGGTAAAATGATAATATAAAAAGTTACCGACCTCCCTGTTTCACCGAATGATGGTAATGTGGCTCCCTACCTTAACGCCCGATGTTAAAATGATAATATAAAAAATTACCGGCTTACCTGTTTTACCGACTGATGTCAATGTGGCTCCCTACCTTACCGACCGATGTTAAAATGACCATATAAAAAATGACCGATTTACCTGTTTTACCAACTGATGGTAATAAACTGTTTTACCGATCGATGGCCACTTAGCACAGAACAGAACCTTATAATGTTAAATTAGCAGGAATCAACGTTACCAACCTCACTGTTTTACCGACTGCAGTTTACTTAGCAAGGAACTGAACCCACGCTTTGTCGGTGGCGCCATATATTGGTGTCGGTAAGTAGCGACGGTGGCGCCATCTGTTGCTATCGGTAACTTAGCACGGAACAGAACCCTCCCATTGTCGGTGGCGCCATCTGTTGGTGTCGGTAACTTAGCATGGAACAGAAACCTCCCTTAGTCTGTGGCGCCATCTGTTGGTGTCGGTAACTAGCGACGGTGGTGCCATCTCTTGGAATTTGAGCTTGTAGCCCCTAGCCCTACTACTCCAGGGCTCTCCAGTACTATAAATGCACTTTAAAAAAATGTAAACAACATTTTTATTAAATTTATTATTAAAATTCTCATAACAAAAAGCATGCTCAAAAAAAATACCTGACATTCACAGATCACACTATGTATAGCTACTAGTATTACGGAATTTTCCGTATGTTAACCGATCAAGTATTATAAATGAAATATGAAATTTTAAAAATATACAAAAGCTTTTGAAAGATTTTTGGATGTTCTAAAAAAATAAAAAATTTTCTTAAGACGCCTGGGAAATTTTTGTATGACTTTTTATTTTGAGAAATAACATTTTAATTGACTTCTAAAGATGTCAAAAAAATCTGAAATATTCAAGACAATCTTTTCAATTTTCAAAGACTTTTCATCATCAATAGATTTAATGCTTTTGTGATGATTCATTATAATAAATTGAAAATTTAATATACTTTTTATCAATCTTAGAAAAAAATCGAATTATTTAAAAATATATTTTCAAACTTCAAAAAGTTTCTATGAAATTTAAAATTTGAAAAGATTAAGGAAAAAATCTAAAACAAAATGTAGAATATATTTAAGGATTTTGAAAGGTATTAGGACAATTAAGAAAATTGTTTTCCTGAAATTCATGGAAAATTTAAAATGCTTTTCTATTTTGAAGAATTAATCTTGAAAGAATATTTCAAAAGATTTTTAAACATTTTAAAAGATTCCTAAAATTGCCGAAAAAGAATCT
>CAKNXH010060407.1:69947-99524 GCA_932178445.1 Andricus quercusramuli
GTCAACAATATGCTGCTTGATTGTCAGCAGCTTTGACTTGTTCAGTGTGTGATTCAAGGTCCTTAGTTCTTGGGCGAACTTTCGAACCCTTTCCGTGAACGGTCTACCAGATGTTATGTAGTCAATCACACATTGAACACGGCACGCATTTTTTCTTGCCCATCCAATTTTCTTGTTCAGTTGATGCAAGCGTCTTCTGGTTTTCTGATCCATCGTCGGTTTCAGCCTTCGATTTGAATCAGCCAAAGCTCTCGCAGCACCATAAACTGAGCAATTGATGGTCCAGAGGTCGGACTCTTGCGAGATATCTCCAGGAAGGGAGGCATCCATTTCAGCCAGATCTTGGGGCTTAAGAGGAACTTGCATGTTGATGTTCCTCCTTGTATTGAAATTGCGATCATCTTTCGGAAGGTGCCTGCTTTCTGCGGTTGGTCTTAATGTCGTTTCATCTTCGTCTGCAGCTTGTTCAAGCAGCGGTTGAGGAAGCGCTCCTCGTACATATCCATTTTTCCGGAGGTAGTCGGCTTGATTTCGCAAAGACTGATGCGAAACGTATTGAAGCTCTGGGTGCTTCTGGCACCACAGAGTATGCATACGCGCTATAAAGCCTCCACGAACAGGGATAATACTGGCATCGTAGCAGTCTAGCACGTCATGCTTAAGTTGATCCGTCCACTCAATGTGGGCGTTTCGCCGGTTCGTCGTCGTGTTTCCATCTAAATTATTTTCAGCACCCCGAACTCTAGGATGATCGACATTGTTTGCCGATCCATTGTCGGGTGCTCTGCGCGTTCGATCGTTTTGAACCGCATCTACAACATTTTGGTGGTTTGTTGGTTTCATTGTTGTTCCCACGAGCAGCTAGGGAAAGGGTTTGTCAATTCTTGTAGAGCCCCGCGTGCAAGGATAAGGCTGATACTCTGAGACGTCGCCCGGTATCCCAGAGTCACCGTTAAAGACACCTCACCCAGGTGCCATGCAGCTTTCGGCACGGTTCTCACACCTTCGCTTAGGGGTTATTCCTTCGGGACCATCCCTGGACAATTTTCCGCGACTGCTTATTAATTATTGTAACCATATTCAGCAGAAACCCTTGGTACGGGGACTCTCTATGCGCAACCCGAGGACGCGTTCGGTGGCTTTGTCATAAGCCCTTCGGTTCTATTCCAAGGGAATCGAAGCCGAAAAAAAAAATATATATATAGATATATATGTATGAACAATTTTTGTTTCCAATTGTTAATTTATTTCAATGCCTTCAAAGCTGTAAATTAAAAAAACTAATATAGCTTATTCTATTGTCGACAGAAAAATAAAATTCATCTAATCAAATATACATAAACATTTGAATACTTTTGTAAGGTTGTGTCATTGACCTAGGTCATAGGTACTTAAAAACAATTAGATTAATGATTTCAAATTTTGAATATATTGCTCACCTCTAAAAGCGCTTTCATCGTAAGATGGACAAATTCCATTTTCTAACATTTTAACTTATCAATTGAAAATAAATTAATAACCAATTGTTTTGGGATCAGGATTTATGTAATTTTCTGACATTCATTTCATTCCTTCATACAAATATTTTGAATACCTGCATATTATAATTCATAATTTATAATTGAAATAAATATTTTTTAATTCGAAAAATAGTAAATACTGAGTTTGGATGCTCAACAGCAGGCTTTATATCTTCATTACAATTGCAATAATTTTCCAAGACAGTGTTGTTAACCTCATTGTTCAATTAATAATTCATCAATTAGTATTTAAATTAAAACGAGAAAGGAGTTTAAAGTGTCCTAGATGCTGAACGTGGTGCTGATTGTTCTCAGGTATGTCAGCCTTTAAACCGATGCCAGATATTCTTGGCAAAAAACAAGTCAGGGGAACTCGCTTAGCGCAATGATGCGGGTATACTTAGCAGGTCAGGCAGAGAGAGTCGGGCGATAGCCAAAATTGAGAGAAAAAAATTGAAGGCAAAAAAAGCCATTAAGATCAAGCAAAGGGCTACGAACATGTGCATAGCAATCCAAAATTTCTTTCCCATAAAAGCATAAAACCTCAAAAGGGAGCCACGGCTCGAATGGGGTGAGGCACAAAGTTTGAACCATAAAGTCCTAAACTGTCTGCTCATCGCCCGACTCGCATTTTCGTACCAAGCCAAACATGTCTGACGTCGGATTAGAGGCGAACATACCGGAGATCTTGAAATTAGTATCCATTGTACTTATACTCCCTTTGTATTCAATACTCATTCATAGATTGCCTATATATTACTCTAATTTCGAAGACTTAGAATTTAAATTTATTCAATTTTGAAGACTTTAAAATTCTTTTACAACTTTTAAATGCCTGGAATATTTTATAATTAATACTCAACTATGACCAATTGTTTCAAAAAATATTTATTAATACATTTTAATTCATATTTGTGACTAACTTAGACTTTCAACTTAATCTCAAGCTATTTGAATGGAAGGCACAAATTCGTTGTACTTGAACTTCCAAAATATTTGGAAATTGTTCATCTAATTTGTTTGCGGAAATATAAATTGTTGTATTTTACCAAATGTTATCAAACATATATTATTTATAGAAATATTTGCAGCAATTTATGTATTTTGTTGGAAATTCGTCTTTTTGGTTGAAAATTAATCTGGTTAAAAATTCATTTGCTCTTGGTTTGAATTTTTTTTAAATTGAAAATTAAATACTTTTTTTAATGCAAGGACAGATTTTGATTTTAAATCAAAAAAAGCTGAATTGAATAATAAAGGACTAATTTTGTAATAAAACAGTAAAATCTCAATCGAAGCAAATGAATTTTCAACCAGAAAAGATGAATTTTCAACAAAACAGTTACTATCATTTTCAATCAAAGGATAAGCTTTCCATAAAATAGTTGAATTTTCAACCAAATAATTACATTTTCAATCAAAAAGATGAATTCTTGCCAAAATACATTAATTTTTAAACCAAATACTTGAATTTTCAATTGAAAAAAAAGAATTTAAAAAAAAGGATATAAATTTTCCACCATGCAGTTAAATCTCCTACCAATTTGTTGAATTTTTTAGCCAAAGATACGAATTTTCTACAAAAAATTAATTTTTGAACAAAAAATTTGATTTTCGACGGAAACAGAATAATTTTTAACCAAACAGCTGGATTTTTAACCTAAAAAGATGAGATTTGTACAGAATTTTCATGCATATCTCCCCCAAATTTGTGCAAATCCACAAAAAATGAATGCGATGAAAAAATAATATTCAAAAATTCCGCAAGCCCCATGAAGATTAACACGTATTTCCCATCAAAAGGACATTTTTGTAAATTGTATTCAGAATTGTCAATATTATGTATATCGAGTTGATCCTGAAAATTTCTCTTCAAAATCAGCCATAGAATACGAATGAGAAATTCATTTGCGAATTCCACCCCAATAATTTTATTTTATAGGGTTTCAAATAAACCCCATAAGTTAAAACTTGGGTATTGCAAGTTTCTGGCGCTAAATATTAGTTTTTAGAGGTTTCTTTTAGTGAACATTGTTTCCAGTGCATAAAATATTACTTTATAGTGATAACTAGATTTTCAAGTATAACCGAAGAGATGAATTTTTAAATAAAAATATACATCTCCGACAAAAAATTGTTTCTTAACAAAGTGTTTCTATCAAAATTTCAAAACAAAATAGTCGAATCCTCAGGCAAAAAAGAGTGTCTGGTAAGAGATGAGTTTTTCAAAAAAAAGTTGAATTTTTACCCAAGAAAAATTTCAGCTTGACTTTTCAACAAAAAAATATAAGTTTTAAAATAGATTAATTTTTTAATTAAAAAGCTAAGATTCCAGAAAAATTTTGGATTTGCAACGAAAAAGATGAATTTTCAATCAAACAGTTGCCATTTCATCCAAGAAAGATGCAATTTCTATTGAAATAGATAAATTTTTAAATTAGACAAATTTTCAAAAAAATAAATGAATTTCTGCCAACAAAAAATTCAGTTTGACTATTTTACAACCAAATATGAGTTACAAATAAAAAAGTACATTGCACATTTTCTAACAAGAAACTTAAATTTTCAAGCTAAGAAGACAAGTTTTCATCAAAATAGTTGAATTTTCAACTAGACAGTTTCATTTTTTATTCAACATTTATTATAATGAATTTTTTGTATTTAATTTCATTTTACGCGTCTCCGAAACTAAAAGTCTTCAAATTTTAGACTAATAAACTCTTTTGGAAATTATTTCTAAATTGGAATCAAAAGGGCAACAGCTTAATTTTACTGTCGGGAATACACGTGATAAAGTTTACGATTCTATTTACAATGTCCAGTTTAAATATTTCAGGTACGCTAGGCTTCCAAGATATAATCCCAGGCGAGAAGAAGCAAGCGAGGGGCAACTTGCGTAGCGCAATGGTGGGGATATACTTAGCAGGTACGAAAATGTGAGTCGGGAATTGGCCAAACTGTATACAGTCTAAAATCGAAAGTGACCTACACAAAAGAATTCAATTTTTCACACACAGTGGTGAAGAGTACGGAAGGAGTTGAAAACCTTTTAATGGCAATCCCGGCTGCCTTGCCCTAGACTTTTTCGACATTAGGCTTGTGTCCCAGAACCTTTCGGACAATTTCCCCGCATAATGGCAATAGGATAAGTGCAGTTGTCAAATAAATTTTCCTGACTTCTCTTACTACGGTCTTCAGCTTCAGCTTAAGGGACTTCCCCAGAGCCCAACCTTATGGACTCCAAGGTTTTACTCCGTAGCATTTTTGCCGGAATACGAATGGAAATGTGGGCGTGAGAATTTTAAATTTCAATACTCATGTCCAAGTTTTCAATTTATGGAATTTTATTGCACTTTTGGAAACATTTGCATTACGAGAAAATGTTATTTGAAATTTCATTTCCGTTGAGAGAAAAAATGGGGAAATGAATTATCAACTCATAATGGAATTATTACATCGCTTATATTTGAAAAAGGAATTAAATATCATTAAACCAATTGACTTCGACCAGAACAAAAACAACAACATTTTCACAAAGTACGTAGTGAAGGTTTAAAATTATAAATAAAACTAGGACTTTTCCAACAAGAAAGTTCATTTCTAAACCAAATAAAGTCTCAACTGCATTGCCGAATCTTCAAGCAAACTACGTAACTTTGAAGAATATGATAAGATAAGAACATAAATTATCCACCAAGAACATTCATTCCGTATAAAACAATGAATTCTAGATGAGAAGATTACTTTTAAAGTGGAATATATAGATTTGGAACCAGATTTGAAATATTTAGATCGTTATAGGATTTTAAAAAGGAATTAATTTTCATTCAATAAAAATAGATTTGCGACCAGAAAATAAAACGAAGCTTTCACCAAATAGATATTCTGTTTTGAAACTCAGAAATCAAATGTGGATTGTTCAAAGAACAAGTTGATTTTTTATCGGAATAAACTCTGCACTAAATTGGTGAATCGTGAAGCAAAAAACCTAAATCCTCAATACATTAGTTAAACTTCCGGCTAAGTATGAAGTCGAATTTTCGACCAAATCCAATTTTCAACCAAGATCGTTGATATTTTAATGAAAAATAAGATTTTTTCATATCAAGCATCACTCTTTAATTGGGATATATAGATTTGTAACTAGAATCGAAATATTAAGGTCGTTATAGGATTTTAAAAAGGAATTAATATTAATTTGAAAGAAATTGATTCGCGACTAGAAAAAAAAAGAAACCTTCACCAAATACATAGTCTGTTTTGACACTCAGAAATCCAATTTGGATTGTTCAACGAACAAGTTGATTTTTATCCCAATAAACTCTGCACTAAATTGGTGAATCGTGAAGCAAAAAACCTGAACTCTTAATACATTAGTTAAACTTCCGGCGAAGTATGCAGTCGAATTTTTGACCAAATCCAATTTTCAACCAAGATTGTTGAGTTTTGAATCAAAAAGATAATTTTTTTATATAGAGCATCACTCTTTAATTGGAATATATAAATTTGGAACCAGAATTAAAATATTGAGATCGTTATAGGATTTTAAGAAGGAAATTATTTTATTTTAATAAAAATTGATTCGCGACCAGAAAAGAAAACGAAACTTTCACCAAATACATATTCTGTTTTGAAACTCCTAAATCAAATGTGGATTGTTCAACGAACAAGCTGATTTTTTATCCCAATAAACTCTGCATTGAATTGGTGAATCGTTGAAGTGAATAACCTGAATCCTTAATACATTAGTTAAACTTCCGGCCAAGCATGCAGTCGAATTTTCGACCAAATCCAATTTTCAACTAGGATCGTTGAGTTTTTAATGACAAATAGGATTTTTTCATATAAAGCATCACTCTTTAATTGGAATAGATAAATTTGGAACCAGAATTGAAATATTGAGATCGTTGTAGGATTTTAAAAAGGAAATTATTGGCTTCCGTTTTCGGTACCGATCGTGAGAGAACTCTTTAGTGTCAAGTGTTGCGTTTTTTGGCTTTGGTGAAGGGAATCAGCGTGTTTGGTGGCAGGAAGGGCAGTGAGTGCGAGGTTCAGGTGTAAAGGAAGAAGGGTGAGTGAAGGCAAGTGTGTAAAGGGTGAAAGTAAGGTGTGAGAAAGGAAAATTAGAGCGTGCACATTTTTTTGAGGTTAGGAGTAGAAAAATAGTTGTCCGGCAAGGGGGGGGGGCAAGAGGTAGGCAAGTTAAGAGCGGGAAGCGTCGAGGACTACTTGGTAAGGTAGGAATGCCGATCATACGAAGTCCACAAACGGGCGACAGAGGGCAGGGAATGGATGAAGCAAGGGCTGACGATGTTGGTAGCGCGGGTGGTGGGGAGAAGGAAGAAATTGTCAGTAGCGAGGAGGAGGCGTTCGAGACACCGACCAGGGGCGGATCGACAGAGAGAAGGGGGTCAGGCACGAGCCAGAAACGAGGGAGACCGTCAAATTTACAGCGCCCCAACAGGCTAGGTAGCGCGGGCTGTAATAGGAATCTGGATGAGTGGCAAAAAAAGGTAAGCGCGACTAGCAGTGAAGGGGAAGAAAAAAGAAAAGGAGAGAAAGGGGAAGATGATTCTGAAATGGACAAGGAGAACAAAAAACTTAAGATCAAACGAAAAACACCAGACAGAGATAGGCGGGATGGTGGGATGTTTGAGAAGCTGGAAGCCCTCATTAAAGGATTTAGAGAGGAAACAAGGAAGAGTCTGGACGATATGAATAGGCAGGGGAAAGAAGTTAGGGGGGAAGTGAGAAAAGTAAGAGAAAAGTGGGAAGAGTGGGATAAACTCTGGAAAGAGGAGAAAGACAAGGTATGGGGTAAACTAGAGGCCATAGAGAATAGACAGAGAGAGATTCACGAACAGACAAATAGGGAGATAAAACAACTGGAAGAACGGGTAAGCAAATAAGAAGTTAGGAATGAGCATATGAGGAAGGAAACAGAGAGTGCGGGAAAAGTAGAAGGGAGTGATAATGTGCAAAATGAGAATGAAAGATTGAAAAAGAGACTTTGTGAGATTGAAAGAAGGTTGGAAGGGGAAGAAAGAACGAAGAGGAAAAATAACATAGTAGTCAAGGGGTTGAAAATAGAGAGTGAAACAGGGGAAATTGAAATCAATCATCTGCTGAGAGATATTGGAATTCGGGTAAGGGTAGAAGGAGTTAAGAAAGTAGGAATGACGAAGGAAGGAAAAGAAGGAATGTTTATAGTAAAAATAGGGAGTGAGGAAGGGAAAAAGAAAATTATGGAGAACAAAAAATTATTGAAAGGAAGAAGGGAAAGAATTGAAGAGGATCTGACATGGAGGGAGAGGAAAAGGAGATGGCAAATAGACCAGAGGGCATGGATAGAGAGGGAAAAGGGGCACATGGTATGGATAGGGAGAGACAGATTATGGATAAATGGGGAGGAATTGTTCTGGGACGAGGAATCAGAAGAAATAAGGAAGAAGGGAGAAAGAGTTGAGAAAGGTAGAAAAAAGGAAGATACAGAAGAGGTTAGCAATCAAACAGAGGGGTTTCCAAAAATCAAGGCGGAAGAAAAGTAAGGAGGATAGGAGAGGGAAGGGATGGGAAAAACGTAAAAATAGCTTTCTGTAATGTGTCAGGCTTGAAGAACAAGAATGAAGGTTTTTGGTGGGAGTTAGAAAAATGGGATGTTATTATGATGAGTGAAACCTGGGCAGATGAGAAGGATTGGAAGGGGATGAAAAGGATGTTACCTCAAGGGTATGTGTGGACAATGCAAGAAGCAAGAAAGGAACACGTTAAAGGTAGAGGGATAGGCGGCATGGTCTCAGCGGTGAGAAAAGAATTGGCAGCAAAAGGGAGAAAAGAGGAGGATAGGGAAGAAAAGGATGGAACAATGGTAAGAAGGATTATAATTGGAAAAGTCAAAATAGCGGTGGTTTGTGTATATAGAAGAAGAGGGGAAGAGGAAGGTTGGAGAGTAATAAGGAGGTGGATGGAGGAAAAGAAGGAAGAGTTGGTTTTTATAGGAGGTGACTTGAATGCTTGGACTGGCGAGCAAGGGGGAGGGACTTGGGATGAAGAAGAGGAGGCCTATATAAGGAGATCCAAACATAGAGAGATAGACAGGGAGGGGAGGAGATTACTAGAAGTAATAGGAGAAACAGGATGGTTCATATGTAATGGCAATATGAAAGGAGATGAGAAGGGAGAGATCACATTCATAGGTAAGGGAGAAACGGTAATAGACTACATCTTGGCGGAAGAAAGAATAAGGAATATGATATGCAGTATGAAGGTGGGAAATGAGATAGGGTCCGAGCACTTCCCAGTAATAGCTACACTGAAAGGTGGCGTCCATAAGCGTGGCAGAGGGAGAAAGGAAAGAGGGGGGGAAAGGAACACGAAAATGGGAGTCTGGGGGTAGCTAAATTAAAAGTGTTTGAACAGAAGATGGAAAAGGAGAATGTTAGATATGAAAAGGAGGAGGGAGTAGATTCGTTAATTGAAAGGTTGGAAGGGTCGATTGAGAAGGTGAGTGATGAGATAGGTACAAAAGAAGGAAGAGAAGAGGGAAAGAGAGGCTGGTGGGACGAGGAATGCAGGGAGAGTAAGGAGAGAATGAAAGAGACTGTAAGAAAATGGAGGAAAGGAGAAATAGAGAAGGCGGAGTACAACAGGAGAAAAAGAGAACATAAGAAGATGCTGGAAGGGAAAAAGCAAAGGGGAAAGGAGAAATACAAGGAAGAAGTAGAAAAAGCAATCAAAGAAGGTAGAGTCTGGGATGTGATAAACAGGGAAAGAGGAGGAAGGAAGGGCGTGAAAGAAGAAATAGAAATGGATGAATGGACAGATTATTTTAAGGGTCTGCTAGGGGGAGAACAAAATAGGATCAAAGGGGAAAATAGAAAGACAGTGCAGGGAGAAATGGAGGAAGTGAACGAAATTACAAGAGAAGGAGTGAATGAGGCGATAGATAGACTGAAAAGAAACAAGGCCACAGGAGAGGATGGTATGGAGAATGAAGCGATAAAGTATGGAGGAGAAGGGATTAGGGAAGTGATGTGGAGGATATGCAACAAGGTCTGGAAAGGAGAAGGGTGGCCGGAGGAGTGGATGACAGGGCTGGTAGTACCGCTTGTTAAGAAAGGGGAGGGTAAGAAGGTAGAAGAGTACAGAGGGATCACTCTCATACAAGTGGGCTATAAAATATACACAGATATTCTGAAAAAAAAGGTTAGAGAATCAGATAGAAGAGAAGCAAAGTATCCCACACAACCAGACGGGATTTAGAAAAGAGATGGGGATAATAGACAACATTTACGTACTCAACTACTTGCTTAACAGAAACTTAGGGAGAAAAAGAGGGAAATTAGTTGCTTTGTTTGTAGATTTCAAAGCAGCTTTTGACTCAGTGAATAGAAAAGTGCTATGGCAGGCAATGAAAGAGAAGGGAATAGAAGAAGGGCTGGTGGAGAGGATAAAGGAAATTTTTACTGAAACCAGGATTAGGGTGAAGATACGCGGGGAAAAAGGAGAGGTGTTCTGGACAGGTAGAGGTCTAAGGCAAGGGTGCCCGTTCAGTCCACTACTTTTCAATATGCTGCTGGCAGACCTAGAGGAGAAGCTAAAGGAGAAAGGAACATTTCGAAAGCAGTTTTTCATCTTTTTTTGCGGAAATACTGGAACTCGTTTCAAAGGTTCTTTTTGATTATTTGCTCAATTGGGAATGGCGTTTCTCAAGTTTACACACAGGAATAAAGCTTGAACCTTGTACTCTTGCCTTAACTGGCTAGAGTGCCACCAAATCAAACCAAAAACCCAGGGTCGTTAACTTACCGAGGACCCAGCATTCACTTGCCAGGTATTTTTGATTTGGCCGTATACCGGATTTTGGTTCCAGAATTATTATCGTGTAAGACAGCCATCATTCCAAATTATGGTACGATAGGAAGATGCCTAATCTTCCGGGCAGCAGTAATGCTAAAGAAATTAATAATTAAAAATAATGCTAATAAGAAATAAATAATAAACAGAGGTCCGAACTAATCTATCTAAACAAATCCGGCCAACAACTGTCAATAATCTCCCTAGCAATTCCCAGTTCCAATAAATCCTTGAAAAATTGCAAAGCCAAGAGTCGCGCTTTGACGAAAAGGTGGAGAGGAAAGATCTTCCTAATAAGGGTGCGAGAGAACCACTCCCTGCCTATCGCACTTAGCCAGTGTGAGTCTCGACCGACACCCCCACAGAATAGCTGCATTAGGAATCAGTAAAGGTCACCGGTACTAACTACGCCGTGAAAACTGCTTAGCCACACCTACCAGAAGATCCCATCACCGAAAATGACTAATCCCAATGATAATGACACGAATTTGAACAGGAGTAATGACCTGCTGGGGGTCAATTCCAATATTACGCTTCCCAACCCAGTTGCGAGTCTGGGCACAGCTGCAGCCATGGCCTCCGTGCTAGAATGCATGACATTGCAACAGAGCACCTATAATATTCCGTAGTTCGACGGAAACACCCCTAAGCTTAAGGAGTTTTTACAAGACATCGCGAATGGCGTAGTTTAGATCACTGAGGCAAATGAACCTGGGTTCATTAAGATCGTCCTCAGCAAGCTCAAGGGAATCGCCCACGACAGCGTTAGGGACAAGCGCTTCAACAGGGTGGAAGAATTAATCGCCCACCTGAAAAAATGGTTTGCCCCTACAAAAAAATACCAATGGTATTTCGAAAATATAGAGAATCTCCGTGTGCGTCAGAACGAAACAGTGAGGGAATATTATGACCGAGTCCAAGGCTGCCTTAGCGGTGCTCGACATGCAGTCGAAGAAAAATACACCAAGGTTTACAACCTGGGAGCCGCGGATGAAGTAAAGGAAAGTAGCATAATAATGGAACCCATAACGGACGTCGCGCTTGACGCCTTTATAAAGGGGCTCCCGGACGAGATGTCTACCTTCGTAGATACCAGAAACCCCAAGGACCTCGATAAGGCCCTAAATCATGCCCTACATATCGAAGAGAGGCAAAAGCAACTGGAGAGAGCCAAGAATCACCTCTCTGCCTATCCTATCTTCCGACCAAGGGAAGATGCCCATGACCGACCGCGTTCACCTAGCCCCTACTCGAGGCAAATGGAGAGGAAGGCCAAAAGGGAGACGCAAGATTCGACAAGAAATGGCTCAAGCGTACAAAAGGATCCGATAAATTATCCACCGTCCGCTCCTTCAAAATACCCGTCCCCCTACACTCCTTACCCACTTCAATACCCTTATCCCTATCCTCCTCCCTTTCCTCCTACCGTCCCCTCCCCTTATCATTACCCTACGCATTTTTCCGCCCCCTCATTTCCACATGGGTATCCGACAGAAAATGGAACCCGAGCCAACTCTCCATGGCAGAGGTATGGAAAATCAACGGATAGTACGACGCCTCCAAGGTCAACCTCGCCAGGACCGACGGGAAATTTAAACTTGCAACAGACTCCTCGTTCGGACGCGGCTGGGAGTCAGTCCACTCCCCAGCGCCCCCGAAAACATGTCCGCTTCCCGGAACGCACTATCGGGTCCTACGAGCAGGAATCAAAATAGAAAGCTCCCCGGTTGTCTCTCTGACAGCACCAGAATTAAGACGCTCAACATGCAGCTTCCTTGTAGACCCGGGATCTGACGTGAATTTTATAAAAATTAAAACTCTGCTCCTCGAATTAAAATACGAGCCGGACAAGGCCGTCCTCCTGACAGGGATACATCCAGACCCTGTCGTGACGATTGGAACAACCAGGATCACCCTATTCGGTATCCCAGTCGAATTCCACCTCGTGAAGAATGACTTCTCAATGTCCCCCGATGGGATCATCGGAAGGCCTTACTTGTGGCAAGAACAGGCCCAAATTTCTTTCAGGCACAATTCGTTGGTCACCATTTCGGATGCAATCAACCCGATCCCATTTATTGACAAGGAGTCTCGATCAGCCCGGGCATCGCTCAAGGACGAAATTAAACCCATCGCTAGGATTCTAAGAATCGAGGCTAGGACGAGGCAACCAGTCGCCATGAACGTCCTCAATCCAGAAATAAAAGAGTGATATTTACCCAGGATACACACCCCTGAGGGAGTGTTTCTAGGCGACGGCCGTCTCCACCCACGAAGGAGTCTACCATTTACTTGCCATCGACACCTGGGAGGAGGACGTGGGCGTAGAGGTGCCTGCCCAGGAAGTCCTGCCCCTACGATTTTATCGAATCGCACGACCTACGAAAGGAAATGGGTAGCTCTTACACCGACCGTGTCAAGAAAATTAAGGACAGCTTACGCATTTCAGAATTAACATCGGATGAAATAAACTACGTCTATAAATGGGTAGAGGACTTCGCCGATATTTTCCACATAAACGAAGAAAGACTATCGACCACGAACGTAATCCAGCATAGGATTCCTACCACTGACGACGAAGTCATAGCCAGGAAGCAGTATTGATATCCCAACGAGGCTGCTGACCAAGTGGCCGTTCAAAAAAAAAACAATATGATAGTGGCATTATAGGGCACTCTCAGTCCCCTTACAACTCTCCTCTTTGGATCGTCCCTAAGAAACTCGACGGATCCGGCGAGAGGAAGTGGAGAGTAGTATTCGATTTCCGACCTCCTAACGAGAAGGTCATAGGGGACGCATACCCCCTGCCCAATATCACGGACATCCTCGATCATTTAGGAGAGGCTCAGTACTTTTCGGTCCTTGACCTGGCTAGTGGTTTCCACCAAGTCGAAACTCACCCCGATGATAGGATCAAGACTGCGTTTTCAACGCCTCGCGGGCACTTGGAATATCTGCGCATGCCCATGGGAATTAAAAACGCACCTGCAACCTTCCAACGATCAATGAATACGGCATTGAAAGGAATGCACGGTGCCGAAGTCTTCGTGTACCTAGACGATATTGTAGTCTATTCCAAGGATTTAGAAGAACACGATTTGAAGATCAAAAGACTTCTGTACCGATTAAGAGCAGCTAACCTAAAACTTCAACCTGACAAATGTTAATTGAATAAAAGGCTTTCCTCCTCCAAAAAACGCGCGCAATATTCGACAATTTCTTGGGTTGTTGGGCTACTATCGAAGATTTAACAAGGACTATGCAAAAACCGCCAAGCCCTTGACTGACCTTCTCAAGAAAGACGCAAAATGGAAATGGGGCACGGAGCAGGATGAGAGCTTCCATAAGCTTTGTGATTCTCTTTGCAGTGAACCTATTTTGCGATACCGTGACTTTAGGAAAACCTTTAAACTCACAACAGACGCCTCGAACCACGCCGTCGGAGCCATACTGACTAAAGAAGAAGAAGGGTTAGATATGCCCGTAGCTTACTTCTCCAAGGCTATGAACAGCTGTCGAGAAAGGTACCCCGAGGAGGAACAGGAATGCTTGGCCATTGTTCTGGCCCTGGAACACTTTACTGGCCAGATTACTTCATTGGCGACACAAATTTCGAAACTATCAATACAAGTTCGAATACAAGCAAGGAAAACTGAACAGGGGGGTACAAGCGTTATCGGAAAATCCTCATGATAACCCTCCTAATAAGCCGAGTGGAAACCTAAACGCCCCACGGGAAAGATCCATACACAAATGGATCATCAGAGGGTAATGGTCCTAACCAGAGCGGGAGCCTCCCGAGAGAACAACGAGAAGGGCCCACCCCTTCCAGAAACATCCCCCAGCACTGCTCGTATTTCATCCCTGGGAGAAGGCCCACAATACTAGGGAAAACAAAGCCAATGGTGCTTAGGCCAGCCGCATTCAAGCCTGCGAAGAGAGGGGAAACCGCTCCTCTACCGTCAATCGACTTCCCGGCCCCCCTCCCTAGAAAGCGAGTAGGGGCAAGGAAAACACCGGTTCCAGAAAGTGAATCCGATGTGGCTAATGTGCCGTCAGAAGGAGCTCCACCACTTAAACTAGAAGAAAGCTCCATAAGTAAACGACTATTGAGAAGAAAAGAAGAAAGTAAATCACCGTTCGCTAGAAGTGAATCCTCGACTGAGCCATCTTCGGATGATAAAGACTCTGATTCTTCAGACGCGCCTGTATTTCAAAAATCTCATAGCGTGTTACCCGACTTAGAACCTTCAGTCGCCGTTAAATGGGATGACTCGGGCCCAAAGAGTGCTCCCCCTGGAATAAAGAAGGCTGGTATAGGGGTCTGGTTTGGCCCAAACAACCCCTTGAACGTTTCACAGCGCAGTCAAGGTCGCCAAACCAATAATGCAGCCGAGATGGAAGCAGCGACCGTGGCAGCCTAAAAGGCCCACGAAGCCGGTATCAAGAAACTCCTAATAAAAACCGACTCGAAGTTTCTAGTCAGCAGCGCAACCGAATGGATCCCTAAATAGGAAGCAAATTACTGGAAAACTGATGAAAATAAGCCAGTTAAGAACCGCTCCTAATTCGAGAAAATGAAAATCGCTCTGCAACCTTTAGAAGTGATTTGGGAACACATTCCTGGACACCAAGGAATTCTCGGTAATGAAATGGCTGACAAATTGGCCAGAGCAAGCGTCAAGGGTCCAGCAACCACCGAATTAATTGAGTCAACCCTTCCTCAAACCTCTCTGAGCTGGGATCATGAAGGAACGGAAGAAAGCAACCAAGTTTCGTGTACATATGTCTCTGAAGGAGAACAGGACGAAGAATTGCTCAGCGAATCAGAGCTGCTCGACCCCTGCGGAGAATACGATGATGACATTTTCGCGGAAAGGGTGAACAGTTTCTTGGAAAACTATGAGAAACAGGTTTCCCAAAGACCTAATGAGAACTCAGAACCCGAATTAACACAACCCACTCCACCTATAGCCACGGAAACCTCTGCTAAGGAAACTCTTAGCCCCGCTAGACAAATCGAACAGCTACCCTCTTCCCCCACAAAAGATTCCGGTGTGGTGAGAAGAAGCACCGTTCGATTTAAGGATCCTCCCGAAGAATAGGAACCCATCCCAGGGTCTCCCATTGGTGGACGAAACCAACAAATGGGAACCCTATCCTTTACCCCAGCACCTGCCATGGCACCAGGCGCCAGATCTAAACCTTTCAACAATGCCCATATGGACACAGCCCTTAAGGAAGAAGGAACTTCGTTCAATAGACGACCGGGGTTGAACCCACGAAAATTGCAGGCAGGAAAGACATTCGAACCCTCGCAGAGAAACACCTCCCTATTTTCCTCTTCCCTAATTGATGTGAACGAAGTAAGGTCAAAGTCGGATGACTTAAGCGAAAGCGGACACAACATTCTACACTAATGGAATGAACCTCTGACGTACAGGCGGGATAATTACGCTCACTTTATTTCAGAGGATTGTGGACCAACGAATCCTATTGCAAAACTCCTCATCGCTACCGAGCATCTTGATATTCAAGACCTGTGGGAACGCAGGCCCGAGAAGGGACAGGTCTTAGTTACTCCCCACGGTCGACATTAAACCTACTCTGTCACGGTAAAAAGGCGACACGTAAACAACATCGACTGGAAGGACGTAACCATAGGGCATCTTGACGAATGACCAACTCTGGAGACGCCCTAGGGTCATTGCCCCAGAACAAAATGGCGAAATTACTGACGACCGTTTTTCAGGGTGCGGTATCGCTATTACTCTCTGTCACGGGAAGGTAGAAGTGCCTCCCCTCGAATTATGGCACAAAATCATAGCCGAATACCACGGTAGTTTAATTGGTGGCCACAAGGGTCTAACCAAAACATACCGTCGCATTAGGGAGAGGTACTCTCGGCCGGGCTTACGAGACCATATTAGCGATTTTATCCGCAGTTGTCGAAGTTGTCTAGAGCAGAATCTGGTACGAGCTAGGACTCGAGAACCTATGCTCATAACCGACATCGCAGCCAAGCCCTTCGAAAAAGTGTCCCTTGACACAGTGGGAAAATTGCCCACTACACCGAACGGGAATCATCACATCCTGACAATGCAGGACAACTTCAGTAAATATTGCATGGCTGTCCCCATACCTAACTTCAAGACAACCACTATAGCTCATGCAGTGGCCACTTCCCTACTCTCTCAGTATGGTGCTCCTCGAAGTATCCTGACCAATAGGGGAGGGACCTTTGTGAGCAAGCTCATGAAACACCTTGAGAGGTTGTTCCAAGTAAAACAAATTACCACCTCCGGTTACCAACACTTAACGCTCATTCAAGGTTCTTACGTGGGAATATCCCTACTCGCCATAGGCCTCTGGTGCTACTGCTGCTACCCTCTTGTCAAATTTGGCATTACCAGAACATGTCATGAGAAGGGCCCTAAGGACTCCAACTACAACCAGATAAATCCCGAAGCGAAGAGGCCCTCGGAAAACACTAAAGAAGCCCGTCTTGAGATCGACCTACCTCTGACCAATCAAGAATCTTCAACAAGCAGGGGCAGTTGTGCCTGTAAAGAAACACCTGCAGTATCACCAACGGGTGCGACGCAGCCCTCGGCGCACACCAGCTCAACTACTTCAAGGCCAACGATCCAACTCCCTACGCAAACGCTACTCTGAAATTAAGGTACGTACACTGTCTGTATACGTATGGGTATGAATGGATAAAATAAGTAATTTCCGTTCTTGTGAACATAGCTTAGAAATGTAAAGGAAGGAATCGGGCTCCCCTCACTCGCAAGTTACCCTAAATTTCGGGGACGAAATAATCAAATTCCGGTGGACTGACAGCGAGCCAACTTGCAAATTAGGAGAGTAATGACCTGAGAGAATGATTTTAATCAAGGATTAAAATTATTCTCTGATGAAAACATGCTTTTTATTTTTACACGGGTACTTAAATTTGGTTTCCTCTTTCCCGAAATACTCAATAACATGAGGGTGGATTGCAGAATGGAATCGTGTGAATGTACGAAATGATTAGTGTGCACCTGGGCCTAGGTGGAAGAGAAAATGAAACACTGTACCTAGAATATAAGATCAAAAGATTTAAAAAATAGAATTAAGGGAAAACTAATTCTAAGGCATCAGCCTCAAGGACCTAAATTAAAAACATTTTAAGGGTCCAAAAGGAACTAGGGTGTAGTTACACTCGCTATGTTGGACAGCCACACACACACCTGCGATAGGCACCTGTTCCGCTCTCCTTCTTTCTAACGCTTTAAACATCGCCGTCGCACTCTCTGTGTGTAGCTACGCTACCGCGACGATGTCAAGCCTCGATGCTCACACACGGTCTTGCCTTCTCCTTCCTACCTACATTCTCGGCATAAGAGTGTCTCTTTCCTTGCATACAAACAAGCTGTACGCGACAATCACAGCAGTTCAATGCACCTCGACTCTCTTCTTTTCCTCTTCCTCTTCACGCGCTATTCTCCCATAAGTCCGTCTCGATCCTCACCCCACATGCTACACACCATGATCTGACAGCACGAGCACATGAGGCATCAAAACAAAGCCACGTGCTTACCAGCAATGGTGCTACGCCAAAATGCTTAATTCCTTATGCAGAAAATCAAGGTTGGAAATAATATATACTAACTCTAATTTGAAAATTCCAACCTGCATCAGTTTTGATGCGAATTGAATAAAAAAATTTTTAATGAATATAGCAAAAACATCGAGGCACTTTACCTACGTAAAATGCTGACGAAGTTCCTGTTTCAAAGGTGCAAAACTAAAAAGGAAAGCATTTAGCAATAACATTCTCGACAGTTAGGAAATCAAGCTACCTGGGTAGAAAAATTTGCAGACGCTGCTTCAGCTCTCACGGTGTATCCCTACCTTCCAAACCCAAATTCCGCAACTCCGCGAAAATCCCTACCTGATTTGCGACCAGAAAAGAAAACGAAACTTTCACCAAACACATAGTCTGTTTTTAAACTCAGAAATCAAATTTGAATTTTTCCACGAAAAACTTTACTTTTCATCCCAATAAACTCTGCACTAAATTGGTGATTCGTGAAGCAAAAAACCTGAATCCTTAATACGTTAGTTAAACTTCCGGCCAAGTATGCAGTCGAATTTTCCACCAAATCCAATTTTCAACCAAGATCGTTGAGTTCTTAATGAAAAAGAAGATTTCTTTATATAAAGCATCACCCTTTAATTGGAATACATAAATCTTGAACCACAATTGAAATATTGAGATCGTTATAGAATTTCAAATAGGAAATAATTTTTATTCAATAAAAATTGATTTGCGAGAAGAAAAGAAAATGAAACTTTCACCAAATACATAGTCTGTTTTTAAACTTGGAAATCAAATTTGAATTTTTCAACGAAAGTGTTGATTCTTTATACCAATAAACTCTGCACTAAATTGGTGAATCGTTAAGCAAAAAACCTGAATTCTTAATACATTAGTTAAACTTCCGGCCAAGCATGCAGTCGGATTTTCGACGAAATCCAATTTTCAACCAAGATCGTTGAGGTTTCAATCAAAAAGAAAATTTTTTCATATAAAGCATCACTCTTTAATTGGAATACAGAAATTTGGAACCAGAATTGAAATACTGAGATCGTTATAGGATTTTAAAGAAGGAAATTATTTTATTTTAATAAAAATTGATTCGGGACCAGAAAAGACAACGAAACTTTCACCAAATACATATTCTGTTTTGAAACTCAGAAATCAAATGTGGATTGTTCAACGAACAACTTGATTTTTTATCCCTATAAACTCTGCATTCAATTGGTGAATCGCGAAGCAAATAACCTGAATCCTTAATACATTAGTTAAACTTCCGGCCAAGCATGCAGTCGAATTTTCGACTAAATCCAATTTTTAACCAAGATCGTTGAGTTCTCAATGAAAAATAAGATTTTTTTATATAAAGCATCACTTTTTAATTCAGATATATAAATTTGTAACCAGAATTGAAATATTAAGATCGTTATAGGATTTTAAAAAGGAATTAATTTTCATTTAATAAAAATTGGTTGGCGACCAGAAGAGAAAACGAAACTCACGAAATACATAGTCTGTTTTGAAACTCAGAAAACAAATTTGAATTTTTCAAGGAACAAGTTGATTTTATATCCCAACAAACTGTGCATTGAATTGGTGAATCGTGAAGCAAAGAACCTGAATCTGCATTAAATTGGTGAATCGTGAAGCAAAAAACCTGAATCCGTAATACATTAATTAAACTTCCGGCCAAGCATGCAGTCAAATTTTCGACCAAATCCAATTTTCAACCATGATCGTTGAGTTTTTAATCAAAAAGAAGATTTTTATACGAAGTGTCACGGCCTGTGATCGTTATGTATATAAATATATATATATAAATATATATATATATATATATATATATATATATATACATACATAATATTTACTTATTTATAATAATAATCATTCATCAATATCAATTATAATAAATATTCAGAACCTATCATTACCATAAGAGTAAGTAGTCTTTGAATATATTCTCTGAACAGCACTCATAGATTATGGAAATATCACGGTCTGTGACCGTTATATATACATAATATTTACTTATTTATAATATTAATCACTTATCAATATCAATTTTATAAAATATTCACAACTTGTAATTTATCATTACCATAAGCACCCTAACTTACCGACCATAGATATATAAAACACTTTATATTTATATCCGAATACTGCATCATTTATAAATTTATCTTTGTGTCATTTATTATTAATCATCATGATCTATTATTATCAATTACCATTTTCATAAACATTTACTATTTATATTCTGAATCATATTATAAAATTCTATGTCAAATTCTAAAGAGCATGAAATCATACAAATGTGCATGTGCAGTCATTGATATCACAACCAATCAGAAGACCGGAAGCCCCACGAAGGAACACGCGAGGCCCATCTACTATGGCCCAATTGGTGAAAAGGCTATAAACGTCACAATGATATGTGGCGGCCGACAATCCCTCGAGAAAATGCATTGGAAACACCGGCGCGTGGCCTCCCACCTACGCACTATTCCAGGATCTGGGTCAAGAATTCAATAAATCTACTCAAAAATTGTCCACGAAGGGACTATTTTTCCACCCCTGATCAGATTTTCTGCTTATATATATCCACGTTTTTAAGGGTTAAGACAAGTTTATTTCTACCGTCGAATCGCTGCCCAAAAACTCTCCGGAACAACAAGTTTATTTCTACCGTCGAATCGCTGCCCAAAAACTCTCCGGAACAACAAGTATATTTCTACCGTCGAATCGCTGCCCAAAAACTATCCGGAACAAAAAATTTATTTCCACCGTTGAATCGCTGCCCAAAAACTCTCCGGAACAACAAGTTTAATTCTACCGACGAAGTGCTGCCCTAAAACTCTCCGGAACATCTTTAAGTTGGATTTATTCAAAGTGAACCAAATATAAACTAAAAGTGAAACTGTACTTTAAAAAAACAGTACTATAAAAACAGTACATTTATTCAAAGCGAATCGATTATAAACTAATCAAAAAGTGAAACTGTACTTAAAAACAGTATTATAAAAACAGTACATTTAATTGAAAGCGAACCAATTATAAACTAAACAAAAGTGAACTGTACTTAAAAATTATAAAAACAATACATTTAATTGAAAGTGAACTATTAATCTGAATAACTAAATTCAGTGACCCCTTAAGCTAAAGAAAACCCTCCCCAGCAGTTCGGGAACCAGCTATTGTATCGATATACAAAAGCGCAACAAGAGAGATCAGCCCAAATCTCGAAACCGTATCCCTCACCAGGATTCCGGAAGTTCTCCAAAGGATCTAACAACAAAGGAGCACTGATCACCTCCACAACCAACAAATAAAGAGTTCCAAACGTTCTGAGCAACAACAACTAAAAATCTTCGGTAAGTTTCCATCCAACATTGCTATCCCTTATTTCTTTCTTTTTTCAAATTTAATTAAAATTCTCGTCACTAAAGTGTTTTCCTTTTTTTAAAGGGTGGACACTAAGACAAGATTTTCCTGACATTCCTGAAGTTACATGTCGCGGCAACCAATTGAGAATAATTAAAACTATTTAAACAATATTCACATATCACACATTTGGAAAATTCTTGATAATAAAATATAACTTTATATTATATTCAATTATTTCAACTTTTCGTCTTGCTTGTTCCTCAATCCATGTTTCCTATTTTTTTATAAATTTAGGATCAAAAAAAGAGGAATTAGCGTAAGTTTATAGTTAATTGGTATGATAACATCTATCACCCTCCATATTTAGTTTGAAAATTTATTTTTCTTGTTGATCACTGGGGTTAATAATACAACTCAACAAATATTTTGCGACGTTTCGTCAGCTTGGTTTGCTGACCTCTTCAGGCTTATAAGTTTAAATTAAAAAAGTCACCTCGGTTATAAAATTAAAAAGTAAAAAAAATTCAACTTGTCAAAGATTAAAATTGACATTTACACGTCGTCTGTGAGGGGATGGTCAGCAAACCAAGCTGACGAAACGTCGCAAAATATTTGTGGAGTTTTATTATTAACCCCAGTGATCAACAAGAAAAATAAATCTTAAAAAAAAATGTATATTTAATTATTTTATGATGAGGTAAGTGGGTCTCCTCCGAGACGTAACATACCTCGTTATAAATTTTGGTGCATCGGCATGGAAACTAAAAAAAAAAAAATTGATCAGCATTTCGAACTCGAAAGTTCATTGCCTCACTACCCGATTCGGGTAGTGTTTCTAGGTGGATAAATACTACCAGTGTGGGTCCACCACACCCACGACGGGTCAACAACACGCAGTATTCCCCGAACGGTCACCCATCCAAGTACTAACCGCGCCCAACACTGCTTAACTTCAGTGATCTAACGGGAACTGGTGTTTTCAGCGTGGTATCGCCTGGAAACTAAAGCGATACGAAAATTTGAGATAATCGATTATAAAAAATGAAAAATATCAATACCAGCCAATTTTTTTTCAAAGCTCTTCCATATGTTGAATTGAAAAATATGCGTTTCAGCCTATGAGAAATGGGTTAATAAATAAAGTGAAACGCAGTGAATTTAAACTCTTTCAAAAACTACGTTCTTTATTCAATATCGCACAAGGAAGAAACGTCTGTATTCGATAAACAGTTTCTCGAGACTGAAACCTAAGGACTGAAAGAAAGAACCATAAAGTGCCATTGAACGTCGTCACATAAGGATAGTATTTTTCCCTATGGAATCATTGCTTATGTTTTAAGAACTCTCCGGCACTCACCATGTCGATTCAGTTTTGACCTAATTTTATAACAGTATATAATTCTGCTAGGAGATATGAACGGATGGGTCGGTGTCCAACGTCAGGATACAGATACAGAAAGGGTGCTAGGTAATTTTGGAGATCCAATAAGAAAAAATTATAACGGGGAAAAGCAAGTTAGTTTATGCTTAGAAAAGGGTCATGAGGGGTTCGGAATGCAATTCTGATCATTACCTTTTAGTCTGCAAAATAAACTTAGGGCGGGGATGGAGAACAAAGAAAACAAAGAAAACGAAACAAACACGAATAAAAATTGAAAATTTACAGAGACAGGAAGTGCAAACAGAGTTTAAAAAGAGGTTAACTGAAAGCATATATAGGGCAACGTGGGAAGCGCTTATAAGCAATAAAGATATAGAGGGCGCGTGGACTTTATTACGGGATGTCATTGTCAAAACTGCGACCGAAGTATGTGGTACAGCGGTTGTAGGAAGAAAGTCTGGCGATGCATGGTGGAACGATGAAATTGCGGCAGCCCAAAAAGAAAAGAAAGAAGCGCACAATAAAACGCTGAACATGACAGGTCTTAGCGATGAGGAGAGAACTAGACTTAAAAATGATTACAGACACAAAAATAGGAAAGTTAAACGACTCGTCAAAGAGAGTAAAGAGAAAATCAGAACAGAAGAAGAGAATAAAATAATAAACTGCTTTGAAGGAATTATGAAACTATTATATAAACAGTTGAAGGAAAGTAAAAGTACAGAGTTTGCTAGCATGAGAAACAGCAAAGGCGAAATGCTATATGATATAGACGGAATAGTAGACGCTTTGAAAGAGTCTTTCAAAGAACTATTGAAAGGTGAAAATATCGGACAACAAAACTGCGACATAGAAGATAATGCATTAGAAAACCCAATTGAAAAAGTCTGTGTTACTGAGGTCAGAGATATAATTAAGAACTTGAAAAACGGTAAGGCTGCGGGTATAGACAATATTAGCGCTGAAATGCTTAAATACGGTGGCGAGTACATACCTCACAGGTTGTGCGAATTAATAAATTTATATATCGAAACGGGAGAAGTCCCAGACGATTGGAGAAAAGCGATTATCGTACCAATTATTATTATTATTATTATTATAGATTAGCAGTTCGAACTCGAAAGTTCATTGCCTCACTAACCCGAGACCGCCACACATCTCTATCCTGTGCATCCTCCATCCAGTTTAAGTAATCATGTCCTAGTTCTTTTAAATCTTCCCTTACATTTTTCTCCCATCTGTTTCTCGGTCTGCCTAAGGGTCTCTTACCAATCGGCCTCCCTCTTAAAACTTGCGCCACTGTTCTTTCATTTCCCATTCTTGCTACATGCCCCGCCCATCTTAGTTTACGCGCTTTCATTACTCTATTAATATTTGCTGACCCGTAGAGAGCATGCAGCTCATCATTATGCAGTTTTCTCCATTCGCCGGTCTCTCCGTCCCTTTTTGGACCATAGATTTTTCTAAGTACTTTATTCTCAAAAACTCTAAACCTATTCTCCTCTCCCTTCGTCAGCGCCCACGTTTCGCACCCGTACATGACGACCGGCATTATTATTGTTTTGTAGATTCTTACTTTGATGTTTCTAGATAGCAATCGCGATTTTAATAGTGTGTTTGCTGCATAATAGCACCCATTGCCAGCGTGCAGCCGCGCGTTGATTTCCGTTTTAATCTTATTTTCGCTAGTTATGATAGACCCGAGGTATTTAAACTCGCTCACCCTTTCAAATTTCATATTTCCAGCCATTAGATCCCCGTCTTGATTACTTTGTTCGGATCTGCCGACGGTCATATATTTTGTCTTCGATTCGCTAACTTCTAAGCCAATATCTTTGGCTTTTGTGATCAAGATTTCTGCATTTTTAGCTACCGTTTCTTTATCATCCCCTAGTAAGTCGAGATCATCCGCATATCCAAGAATTTGTACTATCCCATTGAGGGTAGCACCGGTCGGGTTCGCCTGCACTTGCCTAACCACGTATTCTAAAACCAAGTTAAAAAGGACGCACGAAAGTGCATCGCCCTGTTTCAGGCCATCGCGGATCGAGAACTCTTCAGATAAACTACCGTTTACGCGTATTCTACCCCTACTGCCGCTTAAGCAAATTTCGATAAGTCTAACCAATTTTCTTGGTACACCCAAGAACTCTAGGATCCAGTACATTCGTGCGCGTATAATAGAGTCGTAAGCTTTTTTGAAATCGATAAATAGCTGATGCACTACTTCTTTAAATTCCCATTTTTTTTCTAGCAGTTGCCTAATTGTAAACATTTGATCGCTTGTAGATCGGTTTCGGCGGAATCCACACTGGTAATCCCCAATGATTTCCTCGGCAAAAGTAGTCAGTCTACTTAGGATTACATTAGACAGGATCTTGTAGCACGAAGATACAAGTGAAATTCCCCGATAATTGTTACAGTCAGTTTTATCGCCTTTTTTAAAGATGGGAATAACGATAGAGGTATTCCATTCTTCCGGCATGCGTTCTGTTTTCGAAACTGCGCGTATTAATTTAATAATTTGTCTTGTGAGGCAAGGGCCTCCATTTTTTATCAGTTCTGACGGTAGGTCGTCGATGCCCGCGGCTTTGTTATTTTTCAACTTCTTTATAGCCATTTTTATTTCTATATCAGCAGGGTCATCAATTAATAGATCAGCAGTGTGGATTTCGCCGAGATTACCTTCAACGGGGGCTTCGCGTACATTTAATAGTTTATCGAAATAGTCTTTCCATAAATTCAGTCTCTCTGTCGCATCGGCTACTAGATTGCCATTTTCGTCCCTCATTACTTCCGTTCTACTTTGAAAGCCTTTCCTTATAAAATTGATTCCCCTGTACATCTCGCGCGGGTTATTCTGTTTATTATGCGTTTCTATTGCTAGTATTTTATTCTTTTCCCACTCCCTTTTCTTGGATCTATAGAGCCTATTTGTACGTTTACTAATCTCGAGAGACTTCTTATGTGTTTGATCGCACTTATTTTGTAAACTAATTAGTCTGGCCTTCCGGCGTTTTTCAAACCAGAGTTTGCACTCTTCGTCAAACCATGGTTTGCTTTTTGTTACTTTCTTTAAACCTATCGTAAGTTTCGCGGCTGTCTTTACCGCCTTTTTTATATTGCTCCACAGGGTTTCCGGGTCCTCCTCGTAATTATTGTTATCGTCGCTCTGTTCTTGGAGAGCGTCAAAGCTATTAGAAATCTCAACTTGATAATTTAATGTTTCTGTTGCTGTTATGAATTTATCTATATTGAAACGAACTGTTGGCTCTGTGCGTCCTGTTTTCTTACTGATCGCTAGCCTAGATCTTAGTTTTACTATCACGAGAAAATGGTCTGAATTTAAATCCGCTCCCCTATACGATCTTATATCGAGAATGTTTGTATGACGTCTTCTGTCAATTAGAACGTGATCGATCTGATTATGAGTGTTACCATCTGGTGATCTCCAGGTGGCCTTATGTATATTTTTATGCTTGAAATATGTGCTTTTGACAACAAGGTTCTTTGAAGCTGCAAAGTTTATTACTCTAGTTCCATTGTCGTTACTGACGTAATGCAAACTTTCTGATCCTATTGTAGGCCTATACATCGGTTCTTTTCCAATTTTCGCGTTGAAATCCCCCAATACTATTTTTGCGTCAAAAGTTGAGAACTTGTCAAAAACCTGCTCGATTGTTTCGTAAAAGAGATCTTTAGTGTCTTCGTCTTTGTCCTCGGTGGGGCAGTGCACATTGATTAATACCTGTTTGTTGAAAATACCCTTCAGTACAATGTATGATAACCGATCGTTAATGAATTGCATGTCGATAACCGCTTGCGAGATTCGTTTATTAATAAGAAAACCGGTCCCCAGTCTCCACTCCTTAGCTCCCCCATAGTGAAAAGTATAGTTATCCTTAGAAATTGACGCGAAATCGCCCGGCCAGCAGGTTTCTTGAAGTGCTATTAAGTCAGTTTTGTATTTATTTGCTATCCCAATGAGTTCGCTAAATCCGCCAGTATTTAGACTACGCGCGTTTAGAGTTCCCACCCTTAGATCTTTAACTGTAGTTTTTTGTTTTTGCAAGTTAGCCATGGTAGTTTCAAGATAATCCGCACGTTAGGATCCTATTCCGATCGTAGGTGAGTCCACTGTCCCAGGAGTGATAACCCCCATACCTCCCTAGGTCTAAGTATGGGAGCTTTCCGACTCTGACAAGGACCATGTCAACTTGTCGTCAGACACATTACAGTTTCATCCTCGTATCCTAACGTCCCCCTGCAAGGCAGCGCGCCTATACTGGCATCAGTACCCCTTTGGCCCTATACAGGCGAATCATTCCACACATCCTTTGCGGGCAGTGTCATCGCTGCGGTGTCCAATGGGCAGCAGGATTTTTCCCTTACAAGATTTTTAGTTTTGGTTCGGGGTAGTGTTTCTAGGTGGATACACGCTGCACCCCGGCCTGCCAGGACCCACTCATTGCGTATGAACGTGAATGGGTGGGTCCTCCCAAGCCATGGTCGTCGTGTTTTCTACCAGTGCTAGGCCAACATCTTAGGCTGGGCTCACCACACCCACGACTGGTTCCTATCGGCTGTCCGCGGCTGCTTATTCTTGTATTCGCAGCTAACCTGAGGGGCTGTTCAGCCTAACGGGCCGTTCCTCTATCCGCAACCCGAGGACGCGCTGCGTAGTGGTGACAGGAACCCACCGAGCAGATTATCGTACCAATATACAAAAGAAAAGGAGATAAAAGCAACTGCAGTAATTACAGAGGTATCAGCCTACTAAGTACCGTAAGTAAAATATACTCAAAAATACTTATCCGTAGGGTAATGCAAATTACAGAAGAGAAGATATGGGAAGTCCAAAGTGGATTTATGCCAGGAAGATCATTTACGGATCAGATATTTAGCCTAAGACAGGTCGCAGAAAAAAGTTTGAGAGTAGGAAAGAAAGTCTTCTGTGCATTTATCGATCTAGAAAAAGCATTCGACACGGTAAATAGAAGTAAACTTTGGGGAGTCCTTAAAGAGTATGGAGTGAATGGAGGGCTCCTACAAGCAACAAAAACAATATATACAGGTAGTAAAGCGAGTGTAAGGGTAAATGGGAAAAAGAGTGAATGGTTCGATATTATGCAAGGCGTGAAACAAGGATGCGTTATGTCCTTGTGGCTTTTTATCATATTCATGGATAAGTGTCTTAGAACTGCCCTCTTCGACGAAAAAGGTGTAGATCTCGAAACCGTCAAGGTACGTGGGTTGGCTTTCGCGGATGACAAGATTGTTATGGCAGAATCAGTCGAAGACTTGCAAAGAATGTTGAATAAACTTAATACAAGCATGAAGAACATGGACCTCAAAATTAACGTGAATAAAACGAAAGTCATGGTGTTTGAGGGAAAAAGTGAGAAAACAATATGCAACATAGTTCTAAATGATGAGAAATTAGAACAAGTTGACAAGTACGTATATCTAGGTAGTCTATTCACTAACGACAGAAAAATAGATGGGGAATTAGATAGGCGCATAAATAAGGGTAAGCAGGTTATCGGTAGAGCAAGGTCCATCCTCACAAATAAAAACATATCAAAAAAAGCTAAAATGGCCATACATAACTCTATTTTCGTAATACGGTAGCGAGACATGGACCTGTCAAAAAAAAGACAGGAGTAAAATCAACGCGATCGGCATGAAACCTCTGCGCATAATATGCGGGAAAACACTGATGGACAAAGTACGAAACGAGACAATCCTCGAAGAATGTGGTACAGGGGAGACACTAGTTGACATATGGGAAAGAAATCAGCTAAGGTGGTTCGGACATCTTGAAAGAATGAAAGATGAACGACTGACCAAGCAAGTGTATAAAGGTAAAGTAAATGGCAAAATGCCCAGAGGTAGACCGCCAAAAGAATGGTTAGAATCTGTGAATGAGACACTAATACGAAGAGACATAAGAAGCCACAGAAATACAAGAGCCTGCATGAAAAAATGCATGGACGTGAATGAAGCTAGAGTAGTATGCCAGGACAGAAATATGTGGCGACAAATAGTTTATAAACAGAGTGACAATAGAGTGAATGATGCCTGAAACAAAGACCTTGGATACTAATGGGCCCAGGTGGGGAACCATACATAATAATTTTGTGAGGCTCCTCACTTGGGGTGATCGCTAGAGAAATTGATCAGCAACCTGGGTCGGAGCAGTGTTGCGGAGTGAACGTGTCATTTATATAAATGACACGAGAACTCCAGATCAATCTAAAATATCTATACATAACACCTACATACCCACCCACCCTATACCCATATACCGATCAACCTCATACCTATATACTTATTTCACTACTTTCCAACCGAACAAGTCACGCCTACCCCGGAAGGGAAAAGGCTTAATGGTATAATAATAATAATAATTTAAAGTTAACTTACGTGATAGAAACCGTACAATTCAACACGCCTCCTCAAAAATTAATCGACAGCATTTCCGTAGAATGTGCTATTAACCGCATAATAAAATTCAAAACTTGTCATTTACTCATTATTTACATTTCATTCTTAATATTATTGTACATAAGACAGACCTTCCTCGCGCTATCTCTATATCACTGGGGCTAGTACAAATGGTCCAACATTCGTTGCATACGATTGGGGAAACCCAGAAAAACCCAACCAGACCATTAAAAATTTAAACAATACAAATATGAATTATATAGCAATTAAGTTATTCCAGGCCCATTCCTGTTCTGAACTCCAGGAATTTTACTGCTGGCAGTGGCTTCGTCAGTGCGTCTGCCAGTTGGCTACCTGTAGAAATAAATTTCAGTTTTATTACCTTTTTCTCTACTTGTTCT
>CAKNXH010060407.1:99534-110526 GCA_932178445.1 Andricus quercusramuli
CTCTTTCGATCTGTTCCTTCACCACCACCCCAATCGGAATCAACATAACCACTCAAAAGGTCTTTAAAGTTATTCTTTACATAAATCAATTTAATATTAGCTGTAACTTTGGGATATCTTAGAACCCTTTTTAAATTTTGCCAAAGTTCTTTGTTAGTTTTATTTGTATATCGACTCAAGATACTAACTGCTGCACTTAAATCGGGTCTGGTACAAATCATTATATACATTAAACATCCAATTAAATTTCGACAGGGTGCTTCGTATTTTTCATCAGAACTCAAAGCTACATAATCTAATTTACTTGGGAGAGGTGTGTTTACAGATTTGCAATTATACATATTAAACTTTTCTAAAACTGTTTTAATATATGCACTTTGGTCCAATGTTAATTTTCCATTGGTTCTTTCAGCTTTAATTCCCAGAAATAATCTAATATCACCTAAATCTGTCATTCGGAATCAATGATGATACTCATCCCTTTCTGTTGCAGTTTTCTAACTGACAGCAAATTGTATGTTACCTCCGGATTGTAGAAGACATCTTCAAGTATACACCCTGGCGGACCGGCCGAACGCAAACATTACGCTACAGCGTAACGGTAAAGTAATGCTAAAGTAATGGTAAAGTAATATGGCATTATAATTAATAAAGGAAACAAAATTAATATGTAAACTGTTGCAATTATAATAAAACGTTGAAATTTACGTTCAACGGTCATGCCGCAATTGCAACAAGTTGCTTTTGCAGCATTAAAAAATAAAAAAACATAGTGACCGTCATTGCAGTCGGGCCCCTGCATATTGGCAACCCGCTAACGTGGCTTTAAGTGGGTTGCCAGTCTGCAGGGACCCGACTTGAATGACAGCCACTTTGTTTTTTTATTTTTTAACGCTGAGAAAGCAACTTGTTGCAATTACGGCATGACCATTTAATGTAAATTTTAACGTTTTATTATAATTGCAACAATTTACATATTAATTTTGTTTCCTTTATTAATTATAATGCCATATTACTTTAGCATTACTTTACCATTACTTTACCGTTACGCTGTAGCGTAATGTTTGCGTTCGGCCGGTCCGCCAGGGCATTTAAATCCCATATTGCTCGTCACGTGGATTTTTCCTTTCTTTGCAGCTGTAATGAACTGATCATTTTTAGCTATGGAGATTTTCTTCGGTGGATGCAACTCAATCGCACTCGAGAACACGTTGTCTTTATTGATGATGTGATCTGATGCTCCAGAGTCCAATAGGATAGTCAAATTGTCATTTCCGGTAGTTTGATACATTCCTGTCATAAAAGCAAAACCCGATCTATTATCGTCACCCGACGCCATCTGCGTCGTGTGAACCTCTTGAACTGTTCTGTTTCTCTCTGCTTTGTATTGCTGAGTTTTCTTGTAATAGAAGCAGTCTTTAATTTTATGGCCCTTCCGTCCACAATGATGACATTTACCAAAAGGTGAATTTTTATTTGCTTTAAATCCCGACGAGAATCGTGAGCCTCTTCCTCTCCTATTTTGGCCTCTGTAATTGTTCCTATTTTTTCTTGAATTTTCATGATTATTTCCCTTTGTAGTTTCAGCATTTGCTGCAGCACTTTAGCACTCGTATTTTCACTTTCATTGTTCAGCTTTGTCTCGTGGTCTAGAAGTCTCGTTTTCACAAAGTTCAATGTGATTTGGTCTTCAGTCATTGTTTCAATTACAGTTGATACTGTCTCAAACGAAAATTTCAAAATGTTCTTTCAATGATGTGTCACCCTTCATTTTCAGTCTGCACAAACGGTTACGAACAGACACTTCAGTAGCAGCACTTTTTGTTTCGTAAATTGCATCTAAACTTTTCAGAATAGATTTCGTAGTACAGCCAGGTGTATCATATTTGAGATATGCGTCCGAAAAATATTCAACGATGACACATTTGGCAACTTTTTCGTTTTTCTTCCATTTTTGATTTTCAGGATCAGGGCATTTTCCGTTTATCACTTCGGGAACATCAAGTTCATCCAGTAAATTTCGAATCCTATGTTTCCATGCAATATATTTACTGCCATTGAATGGCTGTATATTTCTTCTGTCCTGTGATCTATTCATTGTCACTTGCACTAAGAACACAACACTTAAACACGTACAATTTTTCACAGTTTGAATAAACTAAATTTCCTTTTTTTAAATACACAGTTGATGCCTATCTAAAGATTTCAAACACTCGTCCTCATCCAGTTGAAATTCCAGTCCCTACAGTAGAACTTTTAGACTACGACAAAATAAAAATACCGGAATATATTACGCAAACTTCAAACCAAAAACAAACTCAAAATCTGGAATCGCAACCAGTTGAACATACATTTAATTATTTTGACACTCAACAAAATCAAGAAAATCAATATCATTAAATTTTTAATATTAACGAAGAAAGTAAACTCGAAAATATAAAGAAATTATTACGCTTAGAGCATTTAAATCCAGAAGAATATACTCATGTTGAAAAACTTATTATTAAAAATGAAGCCATTTTCCAAATCCTAGACGAACCACTTGAAGCAACTAACATACTGAAACACACTATTCCTACAGGAGACAGTTAACCCATACTTACACGACAATACAGACTTTCCCAAGTTCAAAGAGAAGAAATAACTAGACAGGTCAATGAACTAATAAAAAATAAAATAGTAAAACCATTTCAATCACCCTACAATTCACCTGCTTTTCTTGTACTTGAAAAACCTTATTCCCGCGGAAATCGAAAATGGCGAATGGTTCTAGATTACTGCAAATTAAATTAGCAAACTATAGGAGATTGTTATCCTCTCCCTAATATCACGGATATCTCAGATCAATTAGGGGAAGCACAATATTTCTCGGTTTTCGACCTGGCCAGTGGATTCCATCAAATAAAAATGAGTACGGAAGACACACAAGACTGCTTTTTCAACACCCTACGGACACTATGAGTTCGACCGCATGCCCTTCGGTTTAAAGAATGCACCTGCAACTTTTCAACGCTTGATGGATCTCGTTTTAACCGGCCTTCAAGGAATCGAATTATTCGTATATTTGGACGACATAGTCTTATATGCGAATACCCTTGAAGAGCACGAAGCAAAATTTACAAAATTAGCAAACAGATTAAGACAAGCAAATTTAAAACTTCAGCCAGATAAATGCGAATTTTTGCGTCCAGAAGTAGTTTATCTTGGACATGTCATTGATAAAGAAGGAGTCAGGCCAGATCCAAGAAAACTAGAAGCAGTAAGAAACTTTGCAATTCCAAGAAAACCTAAAAACATTAAAGAATTTGTAGGACTTGCAGGATATAATAGAAAATTCATAAAAGCCTTCTTAAACATTGCAGCTCCACTGAATAAATTATTAAAAAAAGATGTGGAATTTAAATAGACAGAAGCTCAACAAAAAGCATTCGATACACTAAAAAACAAATTGTGCGAAGAAAGCTTATTACAACGACCTGATTTCACCAAACCCTCCATTTTAAGAACCGATGCTTCTGGTTATGTAGTCGCAGGTATTTTATCCCAAGGTAAAATCGGTAAAGATAAGCCAATAGCATACGCATCACGATCTTTGAGCGACAGCGAACGAAAATTTGATACATACAAGAAAGAAGCTTTAGCAATTGTATTTTCCGTAACCCATTTCCGACCCTATTTATATGGAAGAAAATTAACCTTAGTAAACGATCATAAGCCATTAGTGTGGTTTCAAAATTGCAAAGATCCTTGTTCTCGCGTAACAAGGTGGAAATTAAAATTAGCAGAGTACGATTTTGACGTAATCTATAAAGCTGGTAAGATGAATGTGAATGCCGATGCGCTGTCCAGAAATCCGACAGACAATAACAAAGAAACTAATGACACTAAAGTATTAATTGCAAACCATATATATTTGAAAAATCCACAAGAAATATTAAATCAAGAAATATAAAATCCCCAATAAATATTAAATCAAGAAATACAAAATCCCCAAGAAATATTAAATCAAGAAATACGAACTCATAAAGAATTATCAAATCAAGAAATACGTAATCCAGAAGAATTATTGAATCCAGAAATAAAAAATCCACAAGAAATATTAAATCAAGAAGAAATAAAGGGCGAAATTACTGAAACCCACATAAATGTTACTAACGTTGAACCAGCTTCAAGTGGAAGCACAAGTTCAAATTTTAAAGGCATTTATTGCGAAAATGAAATGAATCCTATAAGAAGACAGTCCAAAAATCCAAGTTTCAAGACAAATAGGAAAAAATCAAAACAATTATCAATAAAGAAAAATTATCATCCTGCCTATGAGCATCTAATTAACGAATTTAAAGTAAGCATTCAAAATCCAGATGTAAAGACATTGAAGAAAATGAGTTCAATGATTACAAATCTTTTAAATGAATTCAAGAAGAATCAAAATGGAATGCTATGTTAACAAGAAGTAAATCAAGAAATCAAAATCCAGAAATGTATGAAAATTATGAAGGAGAAAATAAAAAACTTGCAGAAAAACTCCAGGAAGAAGAATCAAAAGAAAAATTAGGAAATACATATTTAGAAATCAAAAAGCGAGGTAGACCACGTAAGGCTATGCTCGACTCACATAATACAATACCTGCACTTGAAAATGAAAAGAGAGGAAGTTTAACAAATGAAAAAAATAAATTCCAATCAGAATGTTTAGAAATCAAAAAGCGAGGTAGACCACGTAAGGCTATGCTCGACTCACATAGTATAATCCCTGCTCTTGAAAATAAAAAGACAGGAAGCTTAGAAAATGAAAAAGATCATTTCCAATCAGAATATTTAAAAATCAATAAGCGAGATAGACCATACAAGGCTACGCTCGATCAAAATAAGGTAATCTCTACTCCTACAGCTAAAAAAAAGAGGTAGGTCTAGAAAAGAAAATATAACAAATCCTCAAGTAACAGAAGACTCAGATTCCGATCAGAAGAAGACGAAGAAGAAGATGAAGAAGAAGAACAAGACGAAGAAGAAGAAGAAGATGAAGAAGAAGGATATGGAAAAGAAGAAATTGAAGATTTAGAAAATGATAATGAAGAAAATTTCGAAGAAAATAATTATGACGAAGAAAACTATAATTTCGAGTATGACAATGAAAATTTTATTGATGATGAATCTGAAAACGAAAACCTAAATAATAATAATGAAAATCTAAATAATGATAATGATGATAAAATCAATGATAATGACAAGGAAAATAATATTGACAATAACGAATAAAAGGAAAGTGAAATACTTAAAGATCATCTTGAAAATCCAACGGCGATGGATCCAATAGATAATCGCCCACCCCCGGAACCACCCCCGATTGAAATCCCAATATCCACCCCATTTAATGCAAACAAAAATATTGTAGAATGTCGTGACAAAATGTCTATGAGAAAAGATAATTACGTATGTTTTACAACCACTGAAGGAGAACCTCGTGATTTTGGGTCCAGCATTCAAGAAAAACGACAACAATTGCCAAAATTTACTAAACTTCGAAAAGGACTTGCGAAAGAAATTCGAAAAGGTAAGCAATTTCATATTGCACTATCCATTGAAGGAGAAATTAAAGATAATCTTACAGAAACATTGAAAAATATAGAACTTGGCATATTCTCGTTACATAATTTAGCAGAAAAATTAAAATTAAAATCTTTTAGTATAACAAAAACACCATATGTAAATAACATACCATGGGAAGAAATATTAAACACATTACAAGCATCATTTTTAGAATCAAATATAAAAGTTATTATTTGCTTGGGAATAACACAATATCCCACTAAAGATACAAGATACCAGTTGATTTAAGAAACACATTCATCGGCAATAGGAGGTCATAAAGGAGTAACAAAAACATACAACAGAATTAGACAGAAACGTTTTTGGGAAAACATGAAATTAGATATCCAAAAATACATACAATTATGCTTACAATGCCAATTAAAAAAATTAGTTAGGGTCAAAAAAAAAAGCCCAATGGTTATTACTGATACACCCGGTACAGCGTTCGAAAAAATTTCTATGGACATAGCTGGTCCACTCCCTAAAACAACATCTGGTAATATAAACATTTTGACCATCCAGGATAATTTTACAAAATATTCATTAGCCATACTTCTTCCAAATCAACAAGCTAGTACTATCCCTGTAAAAAGGAGAGCATTGAAGTATATCATATGGCATTGAAAAAATCGTACACTTTAATGCCTATAAATCCAAAAAAATTCCGTTTTTGTCCGAATGCGCGTCATGGCATTAAACAGTTTTCGTTCGAATCATTTTGAATCACACCAAAAATTATGGCATTAAAGTGGCTTCTTTGTGATGCCGTTGATTTAATGCCATTAATGCACTTGAATGACCTTATCAGTTTAATGCCATGCAATGCCTTCAGCGATAGAAGGCATAGAATAGAACCAATGCCGTTCAATGCTGTTGAATTACCAAATAAGTCGAATGCCATTTCATGCTTTTTCCGACCGGGTATATCGAATACAATCAATGCATTCGAATGCCGTTGAATCAACATTCGGACAAAAACGGAATTTGTGTTGATTTATAGTCATTAAAGTGTACAATCTTTTCAATGCCATATAATCCACTTTAATGCTCTCCTTTTTACAGGGATAGCCGACGCCTTCACTAAAAGATTTATCTGCATTTATGGTTCACCAAAAGGAGTATTAACAGACCAAGGAAAAAACTTTTTAAGTAATTTATTAAGACGATTAGCAAAACGGTTTCGAGTCAGACAGTTTAAAACAACCACCTTCCACCCACAATCAAAGGGATCGCTTGAAAGGTCTCATCACTCACTTTCAGAATATCTTAAACAATTCGTGGATAAAAATTCCGAATGGGATGAGCGGTTAGAACTAGCAACATTTTCTTATAACACAAGCGTACATGCAGGCATAAAATGTACTCCATATGAGCTAGTATTTGGAAAAATAGCACCAGAACCATCAAGCGAACCACCACCACCACATGAAAAACTTGAAACTTACGACGACTACACAATAAAATTAATAACAAGACTACATGAAATGCGAGCTGTAGCAAGACAAAACTTAATAGCAGCCAAAGAAAAGTCAAAAATATATTACGACAGAAAGATTAACCCACAATATTTCAAAATAGGAGATAAAGTCTTCTTACTAGAAGGAGGAAAAATTAAAGAATTCGATAATCAATATTCAAGCCCTTATCAAGTACTACAAATTCTAGGAAAAGGAAACGTAAAAATAAAAATAGGCTTCACATCAAAAGTTGCATACATAAATAGACTTAAGATCTCTCATATTGATATTTAAGAACAAATAAAAAATAAGGAAAACAAACAAAAAATATAAGCAACAAAATCTTAAGCATTTTTTGTTCTCAAATAAAATTACAGATTCAATTTCAACCATATAAATACATTAAAATATGATAGAACGACACGTAAACATAAGCAAAGACATAATATTTACTTTAAATAAAAAAGTGCCACTGATTAATCACTCAACGCAAAACGAAGGAAGTATTGATAAAATACGTTAGCCTCAAAATAATGTAATTTGCGTCATCTTTCATTGACGAATTTCTTCAAGGTGACGGAGCTCTATCCCTCACAACACATGTGTTCGTTAATACTAAATCATGTCTGCATTTCTTTTCTAGGATTCAGGCATCGAGAACCGAAATGTCTTATTATTATGTTATATATTAACAAAAAATAGAAAATACAACAGATCTTTATTTTGAGCTTTTGAGAAAAATTTAATTTCTTCAAAATGTGAACTATTTACTGGCATGTTTAAAAAAAATCAAAAACATTTCAGATCAGAAGTTTCTCAGTGACAAGTTATTTTTAAATAGTTTCATATTACAATAAAAAAGTTCTTAACTAAAATTCCTTTTTCTTTATAGTTTCTATACTAGCAATATGCAGAAAACTACTGAAACCATACAGAAAGTAACTTATCTCAAAATATTCATTAAACTGACATTAAGTGTTATTCTTACAATACATATTCAATATTTTTCTTTGCACTAATGAGACATCATAGTAGGAGATTCATTATTTATTAGTATAATCGAAATGATAACGTTTTTCTTACATATACTCGATCACTGCGAGTCTGTATCTGGAATGCATAGAAAAATACATAGACCAAAATGTGCGTGTTTTGCTTGGATATGAAAAATGAAATAATTATCAACGCCTAATCAATGTTCATCTTGACCACATTATACGAAGATATGAAGATATGCTTTCAAATAATTTGTATGTAATATTGTCACAGATACATTTAAAAATCAACTCAAATTACTCTTCAATAACTAACACAAATTTTCATACAACTGTAATATGAAATACGTCCTTAAACAACAAACGATCACTAAACGATTCATAATACTTCTATCAATCCACAGTATCACATAAACAAACTAATTTATTATTTCTTATGTGTATGTAGCGATACCACGCTGAAAACACCAGTTCCCGTTAGATCACTGAAGTTAAGCAGTGTTGGGCGCGGTTAGTACTTGGATGGGTGACTGTTCGGGGAATACTGCGTGTTGTTGACCCGTCGTGGGTGTGGTGGACCCACACTGGTAGTATTTATCCACCTAGAAACACTACCCGAATCGGGTAGTGAGGCAATGAACTTTCGAGTTCGAAATGCTAATCAATTTTTTTTTTATGTACAACCTTGTAGGGCCTGTTTCATTCACGATTTTTCAAAAAAATAATAATATTAATATTAATATATAGCAATACTATCTCAAAATTGTCAAAGATAACGATGAAACAAAATACAAGGTGAGTAGTATGAAAGAGAAATTTAAAGCTCTGTATTCAGTAGGTTAATATTTAGTAAAAATGAAAGAACACCGAGTACGAAAATAAAAGTAACAAATAGGTTTAAAATTCAGTAAAAACAATTATGAGAACATTTTGTAATCAAAACCAGTTCCTAAGAACATACATATATTATCAAAATAATCTAATAAATTAATTCTTTTGAACAAAAATGTATATACACAAGTTTTCAATAGTTAGAATTTTTTAACATATCAATTAACATGAATTTATATAAACTACTCTATTTATGTATATACATTTTCCATTAATCTTCCAATTCTGATGGAAGATAATTTATTCTTATCTTATAGTTAATTTATCTAATAATAAAATTTCATTTTGTAACATTAACATTTTTTGCAAATCTATGTATGTTTCAATCAGAGAGAACCAGCAAATGGAAGGATAAACCCAAGCGAATCTGTCAGTCCGGTACAAGAACTCAGCGAAATTAGCATGGAATATGATTTTTCCAAACCTAATTACGGATTACCTATTTTGAATCCAAAAACACCATCTCAGGTATTCCTAGTGACGTGACAAATTAAGAAATTTGACAAAAAATATGTTTAAGCTGGCAAAGCCAACGTTTCCAAAAAAAAAAAAAAAAAAAAAAAAAAAAAAGCGAAGCATAATGCTGCCCGAGAAATTTTAAGATCATTTTCAGATACCTATCATTTTAGCGAAGACCAATCGCCAGATAATACTTATATTCAAAATGTACGAGAAATGTACTTCGAAAAAATAAAATTGTATAAATGGACATCCGCATGCATCATCAACTATGAAAATAATTAAAAGAAACCCACTGTTACAATAGATTCGAAATTGCACAATTATGTTTTGTCACAATCAATCAACCATTGAAATAAATTCTATATACCATCAGAACCTGTGCAAATATACTGTTCGCAAACGTTTTATCCGACTTTACGACCTAGCATTATAATAGAGCAGGAAGAAGAGGCTGAAGGACTGGCAGTTTTTATTACATCTATTCTATTTAAACCGAAAACTCCTCTTATGCCCACGAAAATACAGCTCTCAGAATAATTTTAAGTCGAGGGCGTAGACACCTGACACAAAAGTAAATTCAACTGACTCAAATTTTTTTTATCTGTACGAAAACCTATTCAATTTACAAGTCAATTGAAAAGTTTGAGTATTGTTCATTTCATTCAAAATACTCAAATCTAAGTTGGGGGTGTAACGGCCTGTGACCGTTATATATAGTTAAAAGTTTGTCATAAGGACAACCGCAGGATTTCGCCGGGAGCGGGTGCTAATCTGAAAAAATTGCACCCGCTCTCAGCGAAATCGCGGTAAAATTTCAGGTGTAACCACGTCTCACGACCGTGAGATGGGTGGTTACAGTCTGCGCGAATTCAATATGATGATCCGGCGAAAGTCTCGTGCACCCTGAGGACACGGAGCGACCCAAGGACGACCACCTTCTGCATTCTCCCTGCAAGTGCCTCAGGATTTTGTTGACACGCAGGGATGCTTTTCAGGCTATTAACAAGTGAAACCTTGGCACCTCCAAGAGCGCCAATGATCAGGACGATTAGCTTAACAGAATATTCCGGGTATAACCGTCGCAACTCCCTCATAAGGTCTTTATACCTTTCTTTCTTTTCTTTCTCCTTCGCTGTGACGTTTTTGTCCGATGGTGCCGAAAATTCGATAACGAACATGGTTCGTTTCTCGAAGTCAAGAAGAACCATGTCAGGCCTCGAGTGCGCAACAGAAACAATTGTCGAGAATATGAAGTTCCAATATATGCGGCACTTCTCATTTTCGACAATTGACTCAATTTCTCTAGGGGCGTTCAGCGGAGAGGTATTTGGGCTAATGCCGTAAGAGTGACAGAGATGGTAATAAAGCACTCTCAGTGCCGCATTGTGCCTTTGAATGTAGGTTGTTCCCGCATGAGCTGGAGAACTAGATAGTATGTGTCCTAGATGCTCGGGGTGTTCATGACACGCTCTGCAGCTATCATCGGGAATATCTTGGCTCAAAATGTGGCGACGGTATGCTAGAGTGGAAATGACACCATCTTGACATGCCAAAATGAAGCCCTCTGTGCCCGACTTCAATCCGGGTGATCTAAG
>CAKNXH010060407.1:130526-149772 GCA_932178445.1 Andricus quercusramuli
CTGAAAATAGTCTTTTTAGTTGTAAATTTTATTATTTGTTTGAAAATGCAACAGTTTTGTTCATCAATTAATCTTTTTGCTTGAAAATTCCACTATTTCGTAGAAAATTTACTTTTTGACAGAAATTCATATTTTGGTGTTGAAAAATAAATTTAAATGTTTTTTGGATAAAAATCCAACTATTTTTTGGAAAATGTATATTTTTTATTAAAAAATTCATCTATCTGAGCAGAAAATTAATCTTTTTTTGATAAGAATGCAACTGTTTGGTTGAAAATTCAACTATTTCGTAGAAAATTTATCTTTTGAGAAAAATTCACATTTTGTGTAGAAAAATTAATTTAAATATTTTTTCGATGAAAATTCAACTATATTTTTGAATATTTGTCTTTCTGATTTAAAAATTCATCTGCTTTAGTAGAAAATTGATCTTTCTTCGATGACAATGCAACTGTTTGATTAAAAATTAAATAATTGTTTTAAAAAGGCATCCTTTTTGCATGAAAATTTAACTGCTATTATCGAAAAATCGTCTTTTTGGGTTGAAAATTCAAATACCTTCGTAGAAAATTCACTTCTTATTTAAACAGTTTTTTGTTTGAAAATTTTTTTTGAACCACTTTGTTAAAAAATAATTATTTCGTTGAAGATTCATATTTTTATTTGAAAATTCGTCTCTTTTTTGTTAAAGTTTGACTATTTAGTTGAGAACTGATTTATTATAATTGAAAATTTAACTGCGTGGGTAAAAGTTGAACTATTCTTTTGAATTTGTTTTTAATGAAGCTTTACCTCTTTGGTTAAAAATTTAACTATTTTGTTGAAAATTAATTTTTTTTCTGAAAATTCCTATTTTACTTGTTGAAAATTCAATGTTTGTACAGAAAATTCGTCTTTTGGTTTTCAGGATCAACAATTCAGGTGAACTTTTTTTTCTTTCATCTCTGAGAAATCTTTTTATTTGTTGAACATTCGTCTTTTTGATTTTGAAATTAATTTTTTTTCAATTACATTTCAGCCTTCTAGGTTGAACTATCAACTATTAAACTTTTTGTTACGAATTTTCTTTTAAGGTTGAAAATTGAACTATTTCTTTGAAAAGTCAATTGTTTTGTAGAGAATTGAATTATTTTGTAGAAAAATTAAGTATTTTCTTAAGAAGTAATCTCTTATCGTAGAAAAGTCACTTTTTTGTTTAAAAGAAATAAATTTCAAAATTTTTGATTTGTATATGCATGTTAATGGGATTTGAATGTTAATGGTTAAAGAAAAAAAATTGGTCGAAGAAAAATCATAGAATTTTGAAAATGAAGTTTTCTCCCTGCACAGCACGCATTATCTTAAATACAACTAATTTCCACTAGTTTCAAGTCCCATATCTTATTATTTCTGGAAACCATAAATTACGTACAGCAATAGGGGGGTAGAAACATTTTGTTACGGTTCGTTACATGGGGGTGAAAAGGGTCGATTATCCGTTACGTAATTTACGTACGGCTCCTTTCCTAAAACGCATTTTCTCCTTTGCCTGCTTAGTCAAGCTTTGTTTATAAAATACCGGTGCGGACCGATATGAGTTCTCTGAAAGAATACATTGTGTGGCATTTATATTACGCATCTACATTTAGAATTAGGCTAATTATATTTCCTGAAGAAGATAATTAAATTCTATCACTTATATCCAGAAAACAATAATTTTCCACGATTTTAAGATAATATAAGATCAAGTATTCTAGTCCGGCAAAATATGCCGGATTTCAATTTTCTTTTCCGGTATATTTTATCGTACACTAAATTGAACTCTACAGAATTTAATATGAATTCAAAATGCGTGAGAGAGAAGGGGTGGAGAAGGAGAGAGAGAGAGAGAGAGATGGAAAAGGAGAGAGAGAGATGGAAAAGGAGAGAGAGAGAGAGAGAGAGAGAGAGAGAGATGGGCAAAGAGAGACTGAAGGGCTCCTGTCTGTGGGTGAAGAAAAGCGAGCCTCCGGTCTGTGCCATAAGACACAACGTGTGCGTGACAAGCCTGCGTTACATGTAGCATTACACTATGCAGTCGTGGTTTCATTCGAATCAGGCGCGACTACCCATATCGAGGTCTAAGATGTTTACACATCAATAACTGTACAGTCTACTGAAGTTTAAGTGCCCTAAAAATACTTTTCCTCACTAGTGCTTACATTATTACAGGTAAGAATTTTTCATATACTATTCAAATGATAAAACTATCGTTAATTATCATATTGGAGTAGGAACGGAATTTAAACTCAGAGAGTTCCAGATTACTGAGATACTCGAATAATAGATTACCAGGAATTATTCCACGAAATTAAAGTATCGGAATTTATAAATTGAACATTTTTAATTTCTGAAAAGAGATCTTTCTCCTTCGCTCCGGTGGGAATAGAACCTCACTTCTTTTGATTGCCGGTCGGGTGCTTTAACCACTGAGCTACTAGAGAGATCGAAGGCAGATACTTTTTTTTAGATAAAAGCACATTCTCCTCGCGCGCTTTGCGCGCGGCTCGCTTCGCTCGCAAGTTTCAGCGCGCCGAGGCGCGCCCCTGTTGGATCTCGCGCTTCGGGCTCGAATATGTGTTCTCCTCGCGCTACGCGCTCGGACACATTTGCCTGACGCTTTAAGTTTGGTTCCTCTAGGTTTTCGCACTTCCTGTGCTCGCTATTGCGCGCTTCGCGGGCTAATACTCTCTTAGTAAACTTTATCATTATGACTTACTTTTGGTTTAATTCCGTCAGTTTTACATAAAAAGAAGAACAAATTTACTTAAAGTTCTATCGACCTTAAGGAACACCTTCTCATCAAAACACTCGCGCTTCGCCCTCGATATTTGCTTTAAAAATCACGTAAACCTCGCGCTCCACGCTCGTTTCTGTTCATCGTATAATAGAAACCCAAAAGTTTGAGAGCACTTGCGGCGCGAGATTTGGTCGTCGCGCTTCACAACGACTATATGTTATGTTCTATGTTCTTCAGAGAAAAATTACTGAATTTTTATTTGACATCAAATGAAGAAGGAAATTCCATTAATTTAGCGTATATTTCCGAATCTTTCTAATAAATCATGCAATTATAAAGATTTTTACCAACTATCTGAAAAGGGGAGAAAAAAAGTATCTAAGTCGTTTTTCGAACATATGTGTGATAAATTTTTAACTGAATATTGGAAAATGGACATTTGGCGAAAACCGGGGGAGGGAGTAAAATCTTACACAAATCTAATACCTTCTCTGGATGAGAATGTAAAAATACAAATTTTCAAGTACTGGGAGCTTTAATGATAGTTATTCAATTGTTTTAGTGTTTAGAAATAGTATTGAGAACATAAGAACAATGAAATATTGTGAAAAATACAAAATGTGACCAATAACGAATTTTTAGATCTTTTTTGGGTGCACAAATTTTATCTCCATCATTTGTCGTATCTGGCATAGTTTGACCGTAAAATTGAATTTTTGGATTTTTCATTATTTTTTGTACAATAAAAATGTGAATTTTCGATTTTTCAAGAAAATTCGGAAAGCCTTTATGAAAAAATTCATAAGGATAAATTGAGCACACCGATCATAAAAGGACGTCTCCGCGTGAAATTCGGTAAAAGTATTGTCCACAGGCAGAAAGCGGAAGAAAAAAAAAAGATGTCAAATCAAAAAGTAAAAAACACCATTACATTAATCTTGCAAAAGTCGACATTTTTTGCTAATATCAATAATAAATCCGATTAATAGTTTAGGTAATATTTAATAAAACTTGCATTTTTCATCGCGCCCAAATTCGATGTTTTTTACAACTCAAATCGCCGATTCTAGCTCAATAACTGGTGAAATGTTTTGAAATTTTCACAGTTTGTTCAGAATACATACGTGACACCTACAAAGTCGATAAAACATATCAAAATTGCATTTGTTCACTTATATTTAATAACAAATGGCGGGGTACCGGTAACCGGCTTCGGAAAATTTCAGTGTAATCGATTCATAAATATTGTAACTATGGATGGTTTCATAAAAAGCGCTCGGCGTGCGAACATCTCGTCCAGCGTTCGCGCGCGGCAGTAACGGAATATTATACGTTTTTCGCATCTTTTTTTAACACTGGGGTGCTACATTGTAACATTTATTGTTGTTTGATTATTAAAAATATTTGTATCGTTAATCATACTCACGTACCATTCTTCTCGTTGAATGTTTATAACCATTTAAAAATGAAAGCGTACAATAAGTATGTAAAAAAAGTTTATGTATTACAATCTATTAGCGTCTGTTATCAAGTAAACTATTGAATAGAAAATCCGTATTTTTCATCATTTTGCGTGAATTCCGATGGGAAAAAGTTGATTTTTACACGTATTTGAAAATAACTGATGGCGAGAAGAATGGTACGTGAGTATGAGTAACGATATAAATATTTTGAATAATCAAATAACAATACATTTTACAATGTAGTATCCCAATGTTAAAAAAATATGCGAAAAACGTATAATATTCCGTTACTGCCGCGCGCGAACGCTGGACGAGCTGCTCGCACGCCGGGCCTTTTTTATGAAATCATCCATAGTTACGATATTTATGCCTCCATTACACTGAAATTTTCGGAAAGTTTTCTTCATACATCGTAGAAAAAACGGCTCGCTTGAAGTTTTCTCAAAGATTGAGTTCGTCGCATACTTTTTTCCGGCAAAGTGTCCGAAGCCCGGTTACCGGTACCCCGCCATTTGTTATTAAATATAAGTAAACAAATGCAATTTTTATATGTTTTATCGACTTTGTAGATGTCACGTATGTATTCTGAACAAACTGTGAAAATTTCATAACATTTCACCAGTTATTGAGCTAGAATCGGCGATTTGAGTTTTAAAAAACATCGAATTTGGGCGCGATGAATAATGCAATTTTTATTAAACAGTACCTAAACTAATAATCGGATTTATTATTTATAGTAGCAAAAAATGTCGACTTTTGCAAGATTAATGTAATGGTGTTTTTTACTTTTTGATTCGACATTTTTTTTTTCTTCCGCTTTCTGCCTGTGGACAATACGTTTACCGAATTTCACGCGAAGACGCCCTTTTATGATCTGTGAGCTCAATTGTTCAAATTCCCATGTGCTATGAAGAGCCGTAAATAAAAATTTCAAATTTTGAAAAAAAAATCATAACAAAAATTTTAAAAATGCTCTAACTTTTTGAAATTTTGTCCAAAATAGCTGGCTGACGAACTAGTCCTTTCTTTTCACACTCTTATGAAGTGTGCCGAAGGGAAATTCAATCGGATAATTTCTTCAAATGTTATCGAGTTTACAGTCTACAACGACAGCGACTCAGGGGGCCTCAAAACGTCGACATTTGATGGAATCCGCGAAAGTCATTTTTCGCATAAAACCAATACCTTCTCATTATGATGAGAATGTAAAAATCAAAAGCGTATATCTGAAAAAAATATCTGCCTTCGATCTCTGTAGTAGCTTAGTGGTTGAAGCACCCGACGGGCAATCGGAAAGACGCGAGGTTCGATTCCCACTGGAGGGAAGGAGAAAGATCTTTTTTTCAGAAATTAACCATTCTTAATTAATAAATTTTAAATTCCATCTAGTCTGAAGAGATGTTAAGAAATTCTGTTATTTAAGGAGTGACCTCAGATTAGATTGATATTGTTTATTTCCCCTTGCACAGTAAATGAATGACATCTACGCATGATCGAGCGTTAACGATTCCGATATTAATACAGATTCCTTCTAAAGTATCGGACTTTTTCGCCAGTCGAATTCGAGGTTCCAGATTATTTTGCTCTGCGATTAATAGATTCCAGATTTTTTTGCTCCTTAGAATTGAAGTACTAGATTTTTTTCCTTTTCTAATTCAAAGGAATTTTCCAAAATTTTCAAATGCTGTTCGAAATATACGTATAGAACCTAGTAGAATTTCTGTACGGAAATCCATATGAATTAAAATAATATTGGTAGCATCCGCATAGATCTGTACAGAGGTCGAACATAGCGAGACGTCTAAACAATCCTGTAAGAAATCTCCATATAGAAACTAGTAGAACTTCTATTCAACAATTCCAAATAGGTAACGTATTATTGAAATACATATAAATCAGTATACATTTGTGTACATAGCAAAATTTTTTAAAAATCCTGTAGGAAATCACCATATAGAACCTAGTATAATTTCTGTTTGGAATTCCATATGAATTACATATTGGTAACATCCACGTAGATCCGTACAAAGAACGGGACATAGCGAGATGTCTGAAAAATCTGTATTCAGTTGTAGGCCCCCAAATCTGCGAATCCCCAATATCCGTTTCAAATTTTCTTTAGAATATGGCGTATGGACAATGGGAAGAAATCTTGGGAAGAGTGGTTGAGGAGGATGAACACAATTATTGTTTGCAGGCTATGGGATTTTTTGGTGAGTTTGTTGAAGGGTGGGATGGTTCAGCTAACTGCATGTTTTTTTTGTCAATAGAACATTATTTCTTCTTTGCGATAATTTTCGTGGTGTGGTAGACCTGAAGAGGGGAAAATGTGGAAACCCTTGGGAGGTTGGCTGTCCTGGAAGAAGAAAGAGATGTGAGGTGCAACTGGGATTTCCACAAAGGTGCCTTGGATAAAAGGAGAATGGATAGGGGGGGGGGGGGGATATTCCCATGATCGGCAACCCGGAAAGTCCCCTTCGCAGGCAATCACCGGGTTCCCGATGAAGGGAGCGTGTGAGATTCTCCCTAATCGGCGGGCTAAAGGTCCCCTTTGGGAGGCAACCAGTAGACCCCCGATGAAGTAAGTAGTGATGTGAATAGTGTCTGGATGTATCCCCCTGACCGACAAACCGGAAGTTCCCCCTTACAGGCAACCGCCAAACTCCCGGTGAAGGGAGCGAGCGTGATCCTCCTTGGTCAGGGAACTATGGGCCGCCCCCCCCCCCCCCGAGAGGCAAACGATAGGTCCCCAATGAAGAAGCAGTGTAGTGAGTGGCGCCTGGGTGTATCCCTTGGCCGAAAATCCGCAAGATCCCCCTTGCAGGCAACCGCCGAATTCCCGATGAAGAGAGTGTTTGGATTCTCCTTTATCGAAGGGCTAGAGGTCCCTTTGGGAGGCAACCAATAGGCGCCCGGTGAAGGACGTAGTGTTACGGCAAGAAGCTACAGGTAAACATGTTCTTGATGACAATAAAAGTAGCTACCTTTATAACATCTGGGATAAGGGAAGAAGGGGGGTCGGGAACAATCGTTAATTAAATAATCAGCTTTATTAAGTTATTTTATTCGTTCAACTGGAGGGTATAGATGGCCTCTGGATGTGTGCCGCTTGCGTTGGGCTGGAAAGTCGAGCGCCGGCTGCTTGCGGTGCGTTAGCTCGCCGTAGTAGTCATGATCCAACCCACTCATTGTCTAGCCAAAAAACGTTCCATTTTCGTCGAACTCGCGCATACCAGCTTCACGGCAATCTTGGTTACCATTCATCAGAGCCGCCAGCTGTACATTTATTCAATATGGCAGTGTAGCTAGTATCGTTACTGATTGGCTGCAATTTTTTTTTACTTGCGCGTGACTAGACCTGGTGTGAATTGGATCATGGTAATAGTACCTGGCTGCTGCCGGCTGTAAGCTTCCCACGTAGTAGCACTGCGACCTTGCAGGTCGTAGGCTTCTTCGATTTGCTTCGGAGCTTCGACCCCATACCCGCTGGTGCGTGCGCACCAGTCAGGTAGGGCATGGTGAGGGACGACCAGCGATTGGCCGTTATGATGGCGCGGGTGCGCCTGTCACCACGACTTTGTCATCACTGGTCTGGTGGTGGGGCCGCGATTTGATTCGCTGGGCCTGTGGCGCGAGCGAAATTGAGAACGTGAAACCTCGGTGCTCCCGGCACTCTTGTTTCCAGGGTCGATTGCTTTATTGCATGAACGCTTATTGTACATAGTTGAATCTTAATTCTAACATACCTTTTCAGACGCGTTCTTCGTCGATCGAAGAGGTCACGGAAAGGAAAATAAAAGATTTTTAATCATGTGAAATTGCCGCATGCTTGCGGGCGACAAATCCTGTAAGAAATCACCATATAGAACCTAGTAGAATTTCTGTTTGAAATTCCATATAGATCACATATTCGTAACATCCATATAGAACAGTATAGAGGTCGGGACATAGCGTGATGTTTGAAAAATCCCGATCGAAATATGTGTATAGAACCTAGTAGAATTATAGAATTCCATATGAATTCCATATTGGTAGCATCCACATAGATTCGTACAGAGGTCGGGACATAGCGAGATGTCTGGAAAATCCTCTAAGAAATCACCATATGGAACCTAGTAGAATTTCTGTTTGGAATTCCATATAGATCACATATTCGTAACATCCATATAGAACAGTATAGAGGTCGGGACATAGCGCGATGTTTGAAAAATCCCGTTCGAAATATACGTATAGAACCTAGTAGAATTTCTGTTTAGAATTCCATATGAATTACATATTGGTAACATCCACGTAGATCCGTACAGAGGTCGGAACATAGCGAGATGTCTGAAAATTCCTGTAAATAATCTCAATATGGAACCTAGTAGAAATACTGTTTGGAATTCCATATAGATCACATATTCGTAACATCCATGTGTGGTGAGCCCACTTGTAGTTATTTACTACAAGAAACTATCCACCTAAAAACACTACCCAAATCGGGTAGTGTCACGCCTACCCTGAAAGGGAAATGGCTTAATGGTATACATATAGAACAGTATAGAGGTCGGGACATAGTGCGATGTTTGAAAAATCCTTTGGAAACATCAGGAATCTATTAATCACGAAAATCCGGTACTTCAATTTCAAGGATAAAAAAAATCGGAAATCTAATAATCGGGTAGCTAAGTAATATAGAACTTGGAAATCAAGTAGCAAAAAATCCGACACTTTATTTCCGAAGAGTGAAAAATTTGTAAATGTATTGTTCTGGTAGCAGAATAATCAATTACTTCAAACTTGAGCAACAAAAAAATTGAGTACTTTAATTTCGAGGAGCAAGAAAACGGGAATCTAATAATCGGGTAGCAAAATAATCTAGATCTTAAAAATCAAGTAGCAAAAAATGTGACACTTTATTTCCGAGGAGCAAAAAATTCGGGAATGTATTTTTCTAGTTGCAGAATAATCTATTACTTCAAATTTGAGCAGCAAAAAATTGAGTATTTAATTTGAAAGAGCAAAAAAATCGGGAATCTAATAATAGGCAACAAAATAATCTAGAACTTGGAAATAAGGTAGCCAAAAATTCGACACTTTATTTCCGAGAAGCAAAAAATTCGGGAATGTATTTTTCGAGTACTTTAATTTCGAGGAGCAAAAAAATCGGGAATTTAATAATCGGTAGCAAAATAATTTAGAACTGGAAAATAAGGTAGCAAATAATCCGACACTTTATTTCCGAGAAGCAGAAAATTCGGGAATGTATTTTTCGAGTTGCAGAATAATCTATTACTTCTAGTTTGAGCAGCAAAAAAATTGAGTATTTAATTTCGAGGAGTACAAAAATCGGAAATCTAATAGTCGGTAGAAAAATAATCCAGAACTTGGAAATCAAGTAGCAAAAAATCTGACACTTTATTTCCGAGAAGCAAAAAATTCGGGAATGTATTTTTCGAGTTGCAGAATAATCAATTACTTCAAATCTGAGCAGCAAAAAAAGCGAGTACTTTAATTTCGAGGAGCAAAAAAATCGGGAATTTAATAATCGGTAGAAAAATAATCTAGAACTTGGAAATCAAGTAGCAAAAAATCCGATACTTTATTTCCGAAGAGCTTTTTATTTCGAGAAGCTGAGTAATCTGAAACTCTCGGAGTTTGAATTCCGTTTCAACTTTAAAATAAGAACTAACGATAGTTTTATCGTTTGAATAAATATTTTCAGCTAAATATAGTAAATAAAATTTTTATACCTGTAATGTTGTACACATTAGCGATAAAAAGTAGTATTTAAGACAGTCAAACATTAGTAGATTGTACAGTTATTTTTCAAATTAATAAAATGCAACTCTTACCTGAATATATACTTACAGGGTAAATTATAGAAGACATAAATTTCCAACAAGGAATTAGTCTATCTAAAGGTAGTTTTACGGGGAAATTTTAGGTTGGGTGAATTTTCAAGTGTTCAGTGTTCAACTTGGAGTATTACATGTACGTATTATATGTCATCGGAGTGTAAAAAAGAGCAAGAAATTCCCGCCAACTGTGTTTTATGAATATTATTGTTTTTGATGCGTTTAATAAGTATATGTAAGTTCCGCTACATAAATTTACGTGGAGAGTTATTTTCTGAGAGAAATCATAAAAGGGGTAAATATTCAAGTGCTGAATAATTAATTCAGAGTTCAGAATCATCTTTACGTTATTCGAGGTTGTTTTTACACTTTCAGAACATTTTTGGTCACGAGGGGTAGGTATTTATTACTTAGGGGTAGTTTTTTGGAACACGTATTATGTGTTTTCGGGGATCAAAAGAGAGAAAAAAATTTTCGTCAACTGTGTTTTATGAATATTATTATTTTTGATGCGTTTAATAAGTATATGTAAATTCCACTACATAAATTTATGTGGAAGGCTAGTTTTTGGGATAAATTATAAGAGGGGTAAATTTTCATGTGTTAAATAATTGATTTAGAGTTCTGAATCATCTTTACGTTATTCAAGGTTGTTTTTACACTTTTAGAAGATTTTTGGTCACGAGTGGTAGGTATTTATTACTTAGGGGTAGTTTTTTGGGACAAGTATTATATGTCATCGGAGAGCAGAAAAAAAGCAAGAAATTCCCGCCAACTGTGTTTAATGAATATTATTGTTTTTAATGCGTTTTATAAGTATATATAAGTTCTGCTACACAAATGTACGTGGAAGGATAGTTTTTGGGAAAAATTATGAAAGGCGTATATTTTCAAATGTAAAATAATTAATTCAGAGTTCTGAATCATTTTTACGTTGTTTAATATTGTTTTTACGCTTTTAGAACATTTTTGGTCAAGAGGGGTATGTATGACCTAGGGGTAGTTTTTTGGAACACGCGTTATATGTTTTCGGAGAGCAAAAAAAAATCAAAAAAATCTACCCCAATCGCTTATTTTATTATAATAATTTTTAGTCTGTTTTCATAGGTGGCGGCGCTGTGTGGACGTCGTGCTAGCGCCGCCACCCTTACCTCGGAAGTTTGAAGAGCAAAAAAATTTTTTTTCAGCATAAAATTTGCGAAAAAAAAGCAAAAAAATATGGCGTTTTCCATTTTGCATTTTGCCTTGGGTGCGGCGCTGAGTTGATGAACCTCAGGTTTTATTTTGTTTTTGAATTTGCCGGTTTCAGTAAGTACGTTAATTTTTGTTGATGTTGGTTTAGTGTAGGTGATATCTTCCCCAGTTCCAAATATAATGGAGCTTCGTAAGTAAATTCCGTTGGGTAAACACCGTTGTTGTCCGTGACCAACTATTTCAGCCGTAGTAACGTTAGATAGAGAATAAATCCATCCTTCTAAGGTTTTGATTATTTTCCAATAGGGCCCTGGGTAAAGGTCTAATTTTATATTGCATGTTTGCATGATACATACAGCAGGTTTTCTCAAGATTTTAGGCGCAGAAGTAGTTGGCTTTGTCAGAGCTGACCGCCTGCCTCCTGCGACCCTTTCCGATAAGGACCTTTGCGTTCTTGGAAAAGCTTTGGAAGCGGATTTGCTGTCTGCTGGCTTTTCGGATTCGGGAAGGGCTCCTTGTGAGCGAGTTATTGGTAGTACCTTTCGGCTTTTTCCCATTTAGGATCCTTAGGCTCGTTTTCGGAGTCTTTCTCCGGATCGCTAGTTTCAAATAACTCTTCCCAACCTTCCGGGTTTCCGGACAGGGCTTCCACTCCTCGATTAGGCTTACCTTTTTTGTACTCGTATGTGATCTGGTAATCTTTTAGGCGAAGGCGCCAACGCGTTAACCTTGATCCCGGAATCCTTATATAATTTATCCAATGTATGGGCTGATGGTCACAAGTCAGTACAAACTTTCGGCCGTACAAGTACGGGTGAAAGTTTGTAATGGAGTAGACAATAGCCAAACATTTCTTTTCTGTCTTGAAATAGCGCTGTTCGCATGCGTTCATGATTCTAGAATAGAAAGCGATAGGCATATCCACGCCTTGCTTTTCTTGTGTTAGTACTGCGCCTATGGCGTAGTCCGAAGCATCGGTTGTGAGTTTGAATGTTTCGAGAAATCTGGTTACTGCAGAATCGGTTCGTTACACAGATATTCCCTTAAGGTTTGGAAGCATTGTTCTTGCTCGGATCCCCATTTCCACTCTTCCGTTTCCGTGAGAAATTCGGCTAAAGGTTTTGAAATCTTGGCATAATCCTGGATGAACCTTCGGTAATAACCCGTAAGTCCTAGGAACTGCCTAACAGACCGTACATTTTTAGGACCAGGGAAGTTTTTTATGGCACTTATTTTAGCTGGGTTTGGCTTTACGCCCTTTCCAGTAATAATGTGTCCTAGATAAGCGACTTCCGTTCGGAGGAAGTCACACTTATCAGGTTGTAGTTTAAGGCTAGCGTTTCGTAAGCGAGAGAGAAGACATCGAGTTTTGACGTCATGTTCCTCGAGGGTTTCTGAATAGACAACGATGTCATCCAGGCACACGAAGACCTCAGTCCCATGCATACCCTTCAGCACCGTGTCCACTAGTCTTTGAAATGTTGCGGGGGCGTTCTTGATGCCCATTGGCATTCGCAAATATTCAAAGTGACCTCGCGGGGTAGAAAAAGCCGTCTTAGCACGGTCATCAGGGTGAGTCTCCACTTGGTGGTACCCACTGGCTAGATCAAGCACCTAAAAGTACTGGGCATTACCCAACTGATCAAAAAAGTCAGTTATATGGGGTAATGGGTAGCCGTCCCCAATTACTTTTTTATTGAGCTCCCGGTAGTAAATGACGATTCTGAATTTCTTCTCTCCGGATCTATCCATTTTTTTCGGGATTAATAATAATAATAATAATAATAAATCTTTATTGAATTCGTAACAAGAAGGATATGTACATGGCAGACAGAGTTAACATAAGAACCTAAAGGGCGAGGTACAGCTTAAAGCTGTTTTCAAACCTAACCCTCTTAATCTAATTTAAAATATAAGTAAACGATACTTAAAAACCATGGCTTGAATAAATAGTTTTCGAGATCATTGCAGAAATAGATAGAAACTGATTGTGGTGCCATAATGCGAAATACTCTAGAACTTACATTAAAGTACGGAACTTAAAGATAAAGGAAGACGAGAATCAAATTACTTATAATGAAGAGACAAATCATGTTGCCGTGCGCAGGCGTTCAGTTGTTTCCTTCCTTACAGTGGAGATAGAGTAAGAAGCCAGCGGGTTTTTTAAGCTGTTTAAGAGGCACGGAGCCGCGTAGGAAAAAATGGATTCCCCTTTCGATGTGTTCGCTCGCGGGACATATAGCTTGCCATCGGATCTCGTTGCAAGAGATTTTCTAGCTCGCTTATCTTCTACAAATGACAATATATCAAATAAATATTCCGGAACGCCCTGCGAGAGGACCCTGAAAGAGAGGACACATAGTTGCACTTCCCATCTGTGCATCATTTTCAGCCAGCCAGATACTTCCAAGGCGGGTGTAATATGGTCGTATTTTCTAATTCCATATGTGAATCTGAGGCACGCATTTTGCACCCTCTGTATCCTCTCTCTCAGAGTGGCATTTAGGCAGGGGCCGTATGTCGTATACGCATATTCAAAGAGGGACAGTACCAATGACTGACAAAGCAACAGTTTTACCCTAAGTGGAAGGGAGCGACGGAAGGGATACAGTTTTCTTAAACGCAGATACGCTGCTTTGATTTTAGTGGTTACATGATCCTCGAAACTCCAACTGGATTGCATTTTAAGACCTAGGTTTTTCGCTTGAGCTACGATGGACAACACGGATCCGCCTATCTCAAAGTTGGGCAAGCGAGCATCTCTAAAGTTTCCTATAGGAAGAATAACGGATTTAGCAGGGTTAATAACAAGAGCTCGCTCTTCAGCCCACCTCGCGATGAATTCCAAAGCCAGGGATAACACTGCTGTACCGGCATCTAGATCGTCCAGTTTGCAGCGTACATATACCTGCGTATCGTCCGCATACATGTGGATCGTGACTTTCACCTTGCCCCCAGATACCGCTTCCAAAATCGACAAGAATTTCATCAAGGGGTCTGGTAGGTCGTTGGTGTAAACAGAGAAAAGAGGCGGACTAAGAACAGCACCCTGTGAGACCCCTTTACATAGTGATCGGATGGGTGACGATCGAGAGGTTAAGGTGTTCGATATTTCAACTCGCTGGCTTCTATTCGAGAGAAAATAGTAGAGGAGAATTATAGGGCGACTTGGAATCTCCGATAATTCCCATTTTGCGCTGTTTCTCAGTTGCTAGAAGTATTTCTTTAGTATCGTAGGGAGAATGACGATAAGACTTCCTATTGATGATCTCGTCATCGATGGTAGGCACCCTATGCTGAACCAAGTGAGTACCGGTGAGGGGCTCTCCATTGACATGAAATACATCCTCGAAATCCTTTACCCAGCGAGTGACATACTCCTGCTCATCTAGGTTCAAATGAGATATGCGAAGGCTCTTTAGTAGCCGTTCGACATGGGTTGCGCTACAAGATTTTGAATCAAGGGGCGGATTTGCCGAAAAATCCTCTATCTCAGATTCCGAGCTCTCTTCGTCTGGAAAGGAGTAATACTCGAAAGGTATGATTTTCTGCGGGGGAATTTCAATTGCGATGTCAGTATCGGTAGTGTTTATAGCTAATACTCGGCATTTTCCGTTTTGATTCTTGACAGCTGCCTCTCCGATATATAATCCCTCTCGGGTTTTAACTCTAGGTAAATAACCCTCTGAGATATCGGGACAAGTGTCTGTATCGCTATCGGTTGCCTGGTTCTGGCCCTAATCAGCATAATTCGTGAAAAGGGTTTGATTTGTGATTTCAAAGCCTTGTTTGCCTCTCGGAACTTCGCATCTATAAAATAATTAAGAGATATAGGTTCTGAAGCAATAATAAGTGTGTTAAGCCGAAAACAGAGTTAAGCTTGCTCCTGCCGCAAATAAGGCCTACCTAGTATACCGTCCGAAGTGATTGGGAAAGAATTATTCACGACGTGAAATTCAACATGCACCTATCCCAGGGTAACATTGATAGTACCTAAATTATCTACAGGATGTTCCGTTGTACCGTAAATGGTGATGGAATCGCTAGGCTCTACTTCTAGCTCGCCATGTATAGCCTTCAGCTTGAATAGATTTACTCTAGAGCCAGGATCCACGAAAAGAGTGGTATCTGGACTACGAAATTGGGGTGCAGATTTCCTAATGACAGGGGATTCCTTTCAGTGGGTTTTGGTATAATAGATCCTTCGGCATCCTCCGGAATTTTCACGGTCAAGCGCTTCTGAGGCTTTGGACTCGTCGCTGGATCGTCGCGACGAGTCAGAATTGATTTTAAAGAATCTGAAACTGATTTATAAGGTATGCCGGGTCAAGGCCGTAGCCGAAAAAATTTGTCGGGGAGGGATATATAGCAGGAAAAAATTTCGGCGGGGGATATGCAGCAGAAAAAATTTCGGGAGGGGGGTTATGCAGCGGCACACAGGAGAGTATATGTATATTATGAAAATGTTTCAAAAATTTCGGGGGGGGGGGGGGAAAAAACACACATCCCCCCCCCCCCCCTGGCTACGGCCTTGTGTCCGATGAACTTGACCTAGAATTACCTTCTCTAGGAGGCCACCGGTGTTGAATAAAAGAATTGGGATTCTGTTGATTGGGCCAGGGGAATTGATTTTGATTATTCGGGTTAAAATGACCTTGCCAAAGGTTTCAATTCGGTAAGCTAAGATTTTGAGGGTTTTGCCATATAAGTGGCATCTTCCCTGGGGGTGGGGTAATATGGCCCAATGAGCTGTGGGTAAGACAGGTTATACGGGTAGTTTGGCACAGAGAAATTGTAAGAAAATTGGGGATTATAACCTCCATATTGATTTGTGTAAGGTTGATAGTGTTGATTGATATAAGACAGAGGAGGATAAGAGGTCAGTGAAGGGGTGCTTACCACCCCTGTGGCGTCTCCTGTCATCACATGATAAATCGAAGCCTCCTCTTTTAGTGACGTTTCCAGTTTTTCTTCGATATGTAAGGCATGCTCATATGCCTCCGATAACTCTTTCGGATTTCGCGTATCTGCAGACGTAGACATTTCGCTAGGTAATCCACGTGAGAAGGAATCTAATGCGCAACCTAATATAGGTTCCATCATGTGTTTGCTTTTAGTAGCGTCTACATTCCCATCGGGACCCGGAGTGCAATATTTCTCCTCTAGGGCTTATTTAACTCCGCCTAATAACCCATGTAGCCTGTCGTAATAATCGCTAACGTTTTCCGTTTGTTTCATACTCAAGTTCACAACCTCTTGGATGTAGTATTGGTATTTTTTCTTTGCGGCGAAACATTTTTTTAAATGAGAAATTAATTCTTGGACTGAGTAAAACGTTTTGTCTCTGTCGCTTTTCCGGGCCACACCTACTAGCTAACTCAAAACTGCCTTGATATAAGTAGTTTCGGTATCCCTAGTGATGTAGACTGCACCATTTACGATATCTTGCAAGAAGTCTTTTAAGGGAGGACTCTTACCGTCGAAAGATCTTGAATGGCTCGTGCTTTGTTGCAAGATCATGCATTGCATCATGGAAGCCATAGCCAGAGACGCGTTTGCTTGGTTAGCGATGATTGTTGCAATATTTGGGCTCATCCCAAAAACCGAATTTGTAGCGTTACCTTGAGACTCGGTATTAGTATCGTTATCATTCACCATTTTGAATGTTACGGTAAATTAGCTCCTAGAAATTCGGATTGTCCCGATAAATTGTTCAGAAAGAGCCAAGGCAATCGTTCTTACTCAAGTAATTTAATTCGGCCACACAGGCATAACAAAACTTTTTTTTTTTCTTAAGACAGTTGCTCTACCATAAAATTACTTATGATTCCGAACTAATACATCTTTCGAGGGAAAGAATTATCTCCTCGAATGTTTCATTTGATTCCCGTGGTAAAGGTTTATCAAGATTATTTTTATCATTTAAATCACGGGCTATGGCTTTTTCATACCGTTCGCGTACCCTTTTGCCTGCTCGGTGTTTTCGTTTATACACCACGGTACCTGATTTAGGGCTATTAAACATCTTTAACCCTTATTAGGCAGAAACTTCGTCTTGAGGTTAATATACGGGTTGTTCACGATGCTTGTGATTTCTTCAATTCCACACTGAAAACACCAGTTCTCGTAAGATCACTGAAGATAAGCAGTGTTGGGCGCGGTTAGTACTCGGATGGGTGACCGTTCGGGAATACTGCGTGCTGTTTGCCCGTCGTGGGTGTGGTGAGCCCACACTTGTAGTTATTTACTACAAGAAACTATCCACCTAGAAACACTACCCGAATCGGGTAGTGTCACGCCTACCCCGAAAGGGAAATCGCTTAATGGTATAAAAAAACCCAGAATACACCCAAAGAAACAAACAAAGAATAACAACTGAAACTCCGCGTTCGTACCACACGAAATTCAGATGTCCAGACGCTCAATGGTCAATATTCCTAAAATTCCTTCTACAACTGGGTGTTCAATGGATGTCCTAACAAAAATGACCTCGCACGTGATGATCTCGTTATTCAAATTTATCTCTAATGTTCCTACGGATGCGATTGCCAGTGATCCAAGTTCGTGTATTATTGTCGTATGTCTAGTGAACCCCACCGTTAACTCTCCTTCAGGAATGAATGCCAAAGGCGTTTCTCGATGCAGGGTTAATCGGATGTTCCCTTTTCGGAAAGATTTTGAATCTTGATTGTGAAAATTGTGATTGTGAATCCGGTTGGCTTCTGATACTGTGTCGGTTCATGACAAAAGGGAGGCATTTTGATTTTGACTATTTGCTTCTACGATTTTCATGTCCATCAAACTATTTCTTCAGTTGAAATTGATGAGAGATTAACATATTCAAGCCCATTGATGGGCTATAAATTTTTTTTTCTTTTTTTAATTCAATTTCAATTGAATAGAACCTTGTTTGAAACTGGACCTTTTTGGTTTTTATTTTATTTCATTACTACACTTCAACTAGGCCAGTGTAGGCCTTAGAATTAGTAGTAAAAATTATTATCATTTTTCTTCTTATCCTCGAAAAGTTCCCGAAGTAGAAAGTTTTTTTTTTAATTTGCGCGGTTCGCGATTGTCTTTAGTTTTACATTTCTCTCTGCTTGACTAATCAGAACTGCAAATAGCGCTGAAAACTCCGCGTCGCTTTTCAACTCCACGAAGTTCAACTCAGGATCAAACGGCTCAGGATTTACGAAGGTAACTAACTGTCCGTCTATAATAGTAGTACTTGCGTTGACTGACTTTTTTAGCAAGCACACAAGTTACTCGTTTTCCGTCATTCCCGATAATAAGATATTTCAGACAGATTTTCTTACAAACCGATTAGGCCGGTGAAGACCATAATGATTCAATGTATAAATTGTCAATCTATTTGAAAATTACCTCTTTTTTTCAATACATTTTACTAGGCCAGTAACGGCCTTAGCATTTATAGTAGGAATTTTATTACTGAATATAATCTTCAAAACTAATTCAGTAGCAAAGGTCAGATAATAAATGAGATTAAAATCAAAAGAAATCTACCTCCAACTTGCATTCAATCTGCAGTTTGAAATTTCAATTTTAAAAATGTGAAATGTTGACCCAGGTAAAACTCATGCTTCTAGCACAAAGTTTTAGTTCGGTGCATTTAAGGGCTCGTCCATAAACTACGTAATCCGTTTTGAGTCGTTTTTTGAGTCCCCCCTCGTAGATTGCCGTTGATTTTTCACTACCCCCCCCCCTAAAATCTACGTAGGTTTTTCATCATATACTCCCCCCTTTAAATCGATATTTTGCTGAAGAAGGTGTTATTTTATCGTATATATTTCCTTTACGCTCAACACAAATCCATATAATTTACACTACACAAACAGCGCCGTAGTGACATGTGTACTTTAAGCTACGTAGCTAGGGTCTAAAGCCCCCCCTCCCTCGTAGATTACCGTAGTGTTTTCCACTACCTCCCCCCACCCCTCTAGTGGCTACGTAGTTTATGGACGAGCCCTTATCCT
>CAKNXH010060407.1:149872-183812 GCA_932178445.1 Andricus quercusramuli
TTAAACTTAATATTAATTGAGAATAAAACTCATGGAACTAGCACCAAGTTATATATTCAATATTTGTAATTAAGTTTCCATTGTGTTGCGAACCTAATCAACACAAAAAGAATAGGTAACGTCTTTAATTCATAAATTGTTTACTTAAACTAGGATTCCCGCTTTCCAAAAGAACATTGTGTGATTTGGAAAAGTTACTCCTAGATACATCTTTTGCGAAAGCTAATTTAAATTCAGTCCATTGCCCGAGATGAAACTCATGCAACTAGCACCAAATTTCAATCTGACTATATAAACACTGAATTAAAGTTAGACATTCTCTGAACTTGAAATTAAAATATAAGCTATCAATCGACTTAACACTCATGCTATAGCACAACGCATTAATTTCGATGTGTGCAAGTTATATTAATAATTATCCCATGGTTTAACACAATTTCAACTTAATTTTTACCAGAAATAAAACTCATGCTTCCAGCACAAAATTTTAATTCTAATTTGTTAAATTAAGTTTCAATTGCGTTATTTGATGCAAAGAAAAAAGATCCACACATTTGTTTTATACAAACTAGCTGTGAATTCGATCTCGAGTGTTTCCACTTTGTATTTATAATTATATGGTGCTCATTTCACGAGCACTTTGCTTCCGGTTAGCAAATGTATTTGCTTCCTCATAGAGGAAGCATTAGTTATTTTTTTCAATAGTAGACAAACCAAAGTCTTCATTTTGCTCAATTTAAAAATAGAAATTTACCAAAAATGGAAAATTACAAAATAATACAAAAAATGTTTTAAATACAAAGACAAATCAGACAAATCAAATCTTGCGTTGGAAGTAATAATTTTTTGAGCTGGAAAAGAGAAAGGAAAAGTTCTGTCACACCCTATACCTTTCCCAGCTTTATGATTTCTTCACAGAAATTGTCATAATATTACTCTATTTGAAAATTCATGATCAAAAAGTCTTTTCTATTCATGCATCAACTTTAAATTATGTCGATGAAAAAAGTTTTTCTGTTTGAAACTGATGATTCAGATATTATAAATGAGCAGAACTTTCCTAATCTTCAATGAAGTGTATTATAAAAATGAGGAAACTCATTTTTCTCTCAGGTAGCCCAATATGTCGAAGGCATTGTTGGTTAGAGTTGGATTTTTTGTTTGTTTGAATATTATGCACGGGCTTGCCCCGGTATGTATTATCAGTCACGGACGCATTATTATAATGCAATCAAGTGATCTGATAAGAGCGTGAGCCTTGACGTATTGGGCAAAGCCTGGTTTTTACCCCATCATTCACGGACTGGGTTGCAGTCAAGTGCATGATGGGGGGACCTACAGCTTAAGGTGGGTTCCGAACCACCAGAACCTCGGTAAAGGTACATAGAAGGTAAAGGTACATAGAAGTATTATTATTATTATTATTATTATTATTATAGATCAATCGATTCGTCTCGAATCAACACATCTTTTCTGTTCTTGCATCAACTTTGAATTATGTTAATGAAAAAAGCTTTTACTATAAAAAACCGTTTTTCAAAATATATAAATTACCATAACTTCCCTACTCTTCATAAAATGTATTAATATTATAGGTCAATCGATTCGTCCCGAACCAAGGAATCTTTTACATTCTTGCATCAACTCTGAATTATGCTAATGAAAAAAGTTTTACTATAAAAAACCGATTTTCAAAATATATGAATTACCATAAATTCCCAACTCTTTGATAAAATGCATTATTATAAGAGGTCAATCGATTCGTTTCGAACCAAGGAATCTTTTACATTCTTGCATCAACTCTGAATTATGCTAATGAAAAAAGTTTTACTATAAGAAACTGATTTACAAAATATATAAATTACCATAACTTCCCTACTCTTCAATAAAATGTATTAATATTATACGTCAATCGATTCGTCCCGAACCAAGGAATCTTCTACATTCTTGCATCAACTTTGAATTATGCAAATGCAATAAATATTTTTAGAAATCCTCCGGTCAGTTTCAAGATATTATTGAGAAAAATAAGCTCTCCAAATTTCATCAATTTATCTGCAACCGTTTTCTAGTTATCGTGTTCACAAAAAAGCGTGACACTCACACATCCACACACACAAACATCCGGACAATTGCTTAGAACATTGTATTAGACATTTTTAAATTAGGGAGGGTTCAATTAAATGAATTTAAACATTTTGAAAAATGTTACCATTACAAAGCTTCCTCTATGAGGAAGCAAAAAGACAAAAGTTTTAATTTCGTAAACCAAAACTCAAAATTGGTAGCGAATCGCAAGTAATATCGCGCGAAGCGATCCCACCGCTGCCACCAACTTTTTGTTACGACCGACTTAAGAAAAAATAAGCTTTAACTGAAATTGTTCTTATTTTCTTTCAAGTAGCCCAGAGGTCGAAAATGCCAATTCTTCTAACTGAATATGCCATAATTGCTGTTCACTGACCAACGTTGGGAATGGGTTTGACAAAAACGAACAACAGTTTATGAGACCACATAAGAAAACTATACCCTTTCTAAATTTATTCTTAACACAAGGATACACGTTTTTTTCTTAACATTTTTTAATGTTTGCCTATTACTACCACCTCTATTCCCTTACATTAGAAACAGGGCAGGCTTATAATTTCTGAGTAGAGAGAGATTTTAAAGGAATGGAAAGGAAAAACTAGTACATACCAGTTACTCGTAGTTCACCCTTTTCTGCCTTCACCGTTCGTAGGTTCGAACGTTTCACTCTCCGCACCTTCGTCCGTTTGCCCTTGCGTCAACCGTTTCCGTCTACCATCTTCGATCAAGCGCCACTTAAAATTGAATTTTGCTCCATAACCGTTTCCGTGTCTCAAAATTTTATTTCAAATGGCAACTTGATATTTAATTCTCCCGATACCGTTTCCGTCTACTGCTACTTATTGGCAAAGATTCACATTTAATGTCTACGTCCGTATCGTATTTAGTAGTATTCTGTCATTCGTTACGATTAAATAAAATCGGTGGATGCGAAGAGAAGAAACACTTGAACACGAGGCCGAACCACGGACGGGCAAGGGAAAAGCAGCGAAGTGCTTTTCCTTTCAAACTTCTTGTGGAGGCAAGGAAGAATGAAGGACTGCGATTAATTGGTGGCACTCATCGTGGCTCGTCAGTACGTATTGCACCTAAAAGTGGGGTATTTTTGTTGACTAAAGGATTCTCATGCGAGGTGGAGGGCGAGACCGCGGGAACAAAAAACTGATGACTTCGGAATTTGATGACTACGAATTTTCAGCCTCGCGACTTGTTACCAAGCGCAGTGGCTGGAAATGACATTTCAAAAAGGTATAGTTCGTTTTGAGATATAATTTGAGTTCAGTTTTGTATATAACGGATTCATATTTATTTTTACGTCGAATTTTAATAATATTCATAGTGTCAATCAGTTTTAAGAACTCAATGCCTCCAGAAAAAGGGTTGAAGTTAGGTTTTAACTTGGTTGTAATGTAGCAGAGTGGAGTTTACAGGAGCAGGGGATGGTGCGATCGCAAAGTTTAGTTGCGTTGACTTGCTTACATGCATATATACATATATGCACACATACATACACATTCAGATATATATATATATATATATATATATATTAGGGTGGCCCAAAAATATACATTTTGGAATTTTCGACGGGCGTCGACGCCAAATCGTTCTCTCGTAAAAACAAATGACTACGTATTTTTTCATTTTGAAATAAAATGATTTTTAGTACTTTGTAAAGTATTTTAAAATTTTCTCTTGATCTACGAATTAAAATAGAAAAGTTTCAAGAGAACATGAAGCGAGCCCTGAGATTTGACCCAAACGACAGTTTTAGTGTTATTACTCTGTTATTCAACTCGTTGAAGTCAAGTATCCCCCTAGGGTGCGGTTATTGTAAAAAAATTAGTTGGTTCCACAGAAAGTGCGAAAAAAATTGGGGAAATGTGCTGGGCTACAGGTTTGGGCCCGTAGCAGGGAGCTTTATGGTCGAGCCTGCATCTGGAAGTCCTAAGCCTTTAACAATAAGCCACTCTGCGTTCAACTTAGCTGCCATAAATTCTTCAGGATCAGAGAAAAGCTGCTGTTGGACGAAAATTTGTTATTTTCACTCATTTTTGTATTCACTTTAAAACTATAAATTAAAAAATAATGAACATTTTTTTTCATGAATCTGATCTCAATATCCTCAAAAATGCTTTTTGAAAATTTGAAGTTAAAGAATCATATCAAAGGCTCGCTACGAGTCTACAAATATTGTGATTTTATGCAACTTTCAAGATGCCTCAAATTTGTTTATAACTCTTTTCATGTATTAAAATTTGACAAAATGCATCTTTACTGAGAAGAGAACAAGTTTATAAAAGGGTAAATAAATTGACTTGTAATTTCTTGAACAAAATCAAGGGAGTAGAAAAGGTATACATTTTACGTGTTAAATTCCATAAGAAACAAAAATTGGTTTACAAAGTACTAAAAATAATTTTATTCCAAAATAAAAAAATACGTATTCACTTGTTTCTACGAGAGAAGGATTTGGCGTCGACGCCCGTCGAAAATTCCAAAATGTATATTTTTGGGCCACCCTAATATATATATATATATATATATACATGTACGCATTCGTTGCAACGTGCGAAGCCCATAGATTAGTCCCATCAATCTCAAGTGCTATCCTTTCATCCCTCTGTTCTATCTGCTCTCTCACTCTCTCTCTCTTTCTATTTGTTTCCTATTTCCTGCCTTACTTATTATTCTAAACATGATTAATATATATGTATACATAGTAAAGATTAGTCCTTCACTTACCTGCTCAGCATTTTATTCCGAGCATCCCAGGTGTTGCTTGATAGCACTAGTGTCACTGGATGCTCGGGTTATGAGTTAATAAAGCTAAATTAAAATAATTGTTTGAATTCCAAGGGGGCTTGAATATAGTCTGTTGCAGAAGTTTTGCGTGAGTGAATTTGCTTATTATTTGAGGTCCTTCCAAATACTCCTTACAGAGTGTCTTCATCTGAGTCGGGCATTGTGATGACATCTGGTCCAGTCTTTTAGTGAAGTTCTGCAGAAATTCTGAGTAAAGATGTACATCCAGGAACGTAATCACCCTCCAGACGGTCGCTTGTCCAGACATTCTTTTCATCCGTTCAAAATATACTCCATAACTAGTTTGGAATGGCCCGTTCCAGTATCCAGCCCATGTGAATTAAAGTGCAGCGTAGTGCAGAATCTGTGTATAGGGCCTCTTAAGGCACAAGTCAATCCAAATTTTCAACAAAACAAAATTATTCCATTGATTCTCTTATTCTTTGCAAAGGCTTTAGTTTTTAAGATAACGAAGGACAATGCTAGAGACAATAAAGAAATTGCAAGTGTGTGCTAGGTAAAACTACATTTCACTAAGCGTTAGTATATACCATTGGAGGGAAGAACCTTCATAGAGACTTTAAGAATATTACATCCAATATGAATCATGTAGAAATATTTAAAGGTTAATCCTTCGCTGCCCGCACTATCGAGGACGATAGTAAATAACCGGAGTGGGTTGTTACGAGCCCCCTTGGAATTCAAACAATTATTTTAATTTAGCTTTATTAACGCGTAACTCGAGCATCCAGTGACACTAGTGCTATCAAGCAACACCTGGGATGCTCGGAATAAAATGCTGAGCAGGTGAGTGAAGGAATAATCTTTACTATGTATACATATATAATAATCATGTTTAGGATAATAAGTAAGGCAGGAAATAGGAAACATATATATAGAGAGAGAGAGAGAGCAGATAGAACAGAAGGATAAAAGGAAAGCACTTGAGATTGATGCGACTCATCTATGGGCTTTGCACGTTGCAACGAATGCGTAGATGTATATATATCTGAATGTGTATGTACGCGTTTATATGTGTGCATATATGTATACATGCATGTGAGCAAGTCAACGCAACTGCACGTTCCGACCGCACCATCCCCTCCTCCTGCAAACTCCACTTTGCTACATTACAACCAAGTTAAAACCTAACTTCAAACCTTTTTCTGGAGGCATTGAGTTTTTAAAAATGATTGACACTAAGAATATTATTAAAATTCGACGTAAAAATGAATATGAATCGGTTATATACAAAAATGAACTTGAATTATTTCTCAAAGCGAACTATACATTTTTGAAAGGTAATTCCCAGACACTGCGCTTGGTAACAAGTCGCGAGGCTGAAAATTCGTAGTCATCAAATTCCGAAGTCATCAGTTTTCTTTTCCCGCGGTCTTGCCGTCCACCTCACATGAGAATCCCTCAGTATACAAAAATACCCCACTTTTAGGTGCAATATGTACTGACGAGCCACGATGAGTGCCACCAATTAATCGCAGTCCTTCATTCTTTCTTGCCTCGACAAGAAGTTTGAAAGGAAAAGCACTTCGCTGCTTTTCCCTTGCCCGTCCGTGGTTCGGCCTCGTGTTCAAGTGTTTCTTCTCTTCGCATCCACCGATTTTATTTAATCGTAACGAATGACAGAATACTACTAAATACGATACGGACGCAGACATTAAATGTGAATCTTTGCCAATAAGTAACAGTAGACGGAAACGGTATCGGGAGAATTAAATATCAAGTTGCCATTTCAAATAAAATTTTGAGACACGGAAACGGTTATGGAGCAAAATTAAATTTTAAGTGGCGCTTGATCGAAGATGGTAGACGGAAACGGTTGACGCAAGGGCAAACGGACGAAGGTGCGGAGAGTGAAACGTTCGAACCTACGGACTGTGAAGGCAGAAAAGGGTGAACTACGAGTAACTGGTATGTACTAGTTTTTCCCTTCCATTCCTTTGAAATCTCTCTCTCCTCAGAAATTATGAGCCTGTCCTGTTTCTAATAAAAAATAAATTTAGAAAGGGTATAGTTTTCTTATGTGGTCTCATAAACTGTTGTTCGTTTTTGTCAAACCCATTCCCAACGTTGGTCAGCGAACAGCAAACATGGCATCTTCAGTTAGAAGAGAGTGAAGCAACGATCTCGCAAAATAAAAAAACAATTCTTCGAAAAAAATAAGAATTGGCATTTTGGACCTACGGGCTACTTGAAAGAAAATAAGAACAATTTCAGTTAAAGCTTATTTTTTCTTAAGTCGGTTGTAACAGTATGCAGTCAAATTTTCGAACAAATAAAAATAAAAATAAATTTGCACACATCTTTCGTATTAATATTTTGAATTTTTTCATTTAACTCCTCTGCTGCTCCATCTGTTGTTTGAATTCAGGAAAGCCTGCGGATATTACTGACATTCCTCCCTTTCTGATGTACGCGTATAGTCCAGGATCTGGTGACGTTTTTCGCCAAGTGGGAGTACAAGTCCTATTTTATGGCGAATATATCTGGGAAATTACCCTTTTTTCAAAACCCGTAAATGCCAGACGCCCTGCCTGGGGCGTTTAAACACCAGAGCCAGGTGAAAAAATTGGACATTTGAAGTGATAGTATAAGAGCCAATTTTCTTCTAGGAACGACTATTGATGCCCCAAGGAGAACATCAGCTGTGCCTGCGGAGGATGATTCGTTTGGGAGCCTCAGCTGATCACTTTTTGCTTCCTCATAGAGAAAGCTTTGTAATGGTAACTTTTTTAAAAAATTTTTAAATTCATTTAATTGAACCTTCCTCAATTCAAAAATGTCTAATACAATGTTCTAAGCAATTGTCCGGATGTGTGTTTTGATGTGTGGATGTGACACTTTCTAGTGGACACGATAACTAGAAAACGGTTTCAGAGAAATTGATGAAATTTGGAGGGCTTATTTTCCTCACTAATATCTTGAGACTGACCTAAGGATTTCTGAAAATATTTATTGCATTTTCTGAGCACTCAATAATACTTTAAAACTCGGTTTTTTATAGAAAACTTTTTTTCATTAGCATAATTCAAAGTTGATGCAAGGATATAAAAGATTCCTTGATTCGAGACAAACCAATTAACCTAAATATTAATACATTTGATTGAAGAGTAGGGAACTTATAGTAATTCATATATTTTGAAAATCGGGTTTTTATAATAAAAGCTTTTTTCCTCAACATAATTCAAAGTTGATGCAAGAACAAAAAAGATGTGTTGATTCAAGTCCAATCGATTGACCTATAATATTGATCAATTTTATTAAAGAGTAGGGAAATCATGGTAATTCATATATTTTGAAAATCGGTTTTTTATAGTAAAGCGTTTTTAATAGGATCATTCAAAGTTGATACATGACCAGAAAAGATGGGATGATTCGAGTCGAACCGATCGACCTTTAATATAAATAAATTTTACTGAAGAGTAAGGAAGCAATCGTAACGCATAATATTTGAAAATACGGGTTTTTTATGGTAAAACTTTTTTCTTCAACATACTTCAAAGTTGGTGCAGGATATAAAAGATTCCTTGGTTCGAGACGAATCGATTGATCTACAATATTGATAGAAATTAGACAGGAAATGGCCGAACTCAGGAAATAAATGAGGAAATGGGAAGAAGTCATAGAAAGGCTAGAGAAAAGGATGCAGATGTTGGAGCAAAGATTAGAAAAGAAGGAAGAGCCCAATAAAAAGATAGATTATTTGGAAGGTAGAATTAAAAAAATTGAAAGCTCAAACCATGAGTTTGGAGGTGGGGAGAGTAGGAATAAGGAGAAGGAAGGGTTGAGAGAAATAGAACAAAGAATAGAAAAGAAAAAGAGAAAAGAAAGAAAAAGAAACATGGTGATAAAGGGTCTAAGATTAGAAGGAAAGGAGCTGATGGAAGGAGTGGAAGAAGTACTAAAAAGGATTGATGCTAAGGTAGAGATAGAGGAAGTGCGAAGTGTAGGAAGGGAAGAGGGAAGAGGGAAGAGAATGGTACCAGTGAAACTAAAGAAATGGGAAAATAAGAGGGAAGTGATGGCAAAGAAGAAGGTGTTATATGGAAGCTCGGAGAGAATATAGGATGATTTGACATGGGTAGAAAGCAGCATGCAGTATAAGTTAAGGCAAATAGCGGAAGAGAAAAGAAAAAAGGGAAGAAGAACATGAGTTCAGTATGGGAGAATACAGATAGAAGGTGTATGGTGGAATTGGGATGAGGACAGGGAAGAGTTAGTAAAAAATCAGGTATCGGGAAACTAGGAGAGATAGGAACGGGAGGTAAAGAAATAAGAAATAGTGAGAAACAAAAAGAGACGAGAAACGAAAGTAGGGAAGATTGGAGGATATGCTACTGGAATATAGCAGGCTTAGAAAGAAAGGATAGGGAGTTTATAAGAAATTTGACATAATGGGATATAGTAGTAAGGATGGAGACGTGGCTAGATGAAAAGGGATGGTAAAGAGTGTGGGGAAGATTACCAAGAGGTTACAAATGGCAGGTTCAAAATGCAAAGAGGAAGAATAAAAAGGGCAGAGCAATGGGAATAATGGTGATGGGAGTAAGGAACGAATTTATGACAGAGAATGATAAAGAAGAGTTGAAAAAACATTGAGAAGGATTAATAGTGGAAGAGATAAATATGGGAGGAGAGAGGTCGAAGATAGTGGGGGTTTATGTGAACGTTGATATGCAGGAGGAATCAGAGGAGATGAAAGAACTGATGGAAGAAAATAAACAGGAGATTAGACTTATAATAGGTGATTTTAATGCGAGAACAGGAGATAGAGGTGGAAGGGAATGGGATGGAGAGCGAGGAAGAACATCCAAAGACAAGATACTGAATGGGGAGGGAAAGAAGTTGTTGAAGAGCCTAGGGGAAATGGGATGGTTTATCTTAAACGCAAGTATAGAGGGGGATGAGGAAGGGACGACGAAGTGGACGAAGAAAGTGGACGACGAAGTAAGAGAGAAGGTTAAGAAACTAGAGGTGGGGAATAATATAGATTCGGATCACTTTCTCATAATAGTGACAGTAGAGGGAAATATTAGTAATAAAAATAAGGCTAAAAAGGAAGCAAAAGAAAAAAGAGCAGGAAGAGGGGATTTGTTCAATGGAAGGTAGAGAACAGTTTAAAGCAAAAGTCAGGAATATCAAAATGGGAGAAGGAAATGTAAACGAGGAAATGGAAATAATGGTAGGAGAAATAAAAGGAGTATTAGAGTGCACAAGCAGAAAAGAAGTTAGTGAAGGAGGGGATAGAAGTGGATGGGATGAGGATTGTAAACAGAAGAAAAGAGGAGGAAAATAGAAGGTTTGAAGAAGAAGCGGAGAAGGCTAGGACGGAAGAAGAGGTTTGGAAGGTGGTAAAAAAAAGGGAATAAGAAGGAAAAGAGTCCACCAGGATATTGAGATGATAGAATGGAAAAAATATTTTATGGAATTACTAGGAGGGGTAGAGATGAAAGTTAGGAAAGGAGGAAAAGATGGTAGGGAAACAGATGAGGAGGAGGACATTACAAGAGAGGAAATATTCAAGATATTAGGGATGATGAAAATGGATGAAGGAGTTAGAGGGTCCTGGAGGAGCAAATGAAAAAGAATGAAAGAATGGATGTAAAAAAAAGGCAAAATGGAGGTACAAGAGAAGTGAAAGAAAAGGAAACGGAAAGATTTGTAAGTAATAGTCATGTAATGGCATAAGTAAATTAAGATGCGTTCGCGTTACCGCTCTCTCTCTCTCTCTCGCTTTCGATCACTCGCTCACTCGTTCGCTAACACGGGCCAAGTTGCGCTTTCGTCAAAAATAGAAATAAGGATATAGATATAAGATTTTCTGTAAATACGTGTAAATAACTGTGAATATTAAGAATAAGATTTTATAAAACATGTAGAAGGAAGTGTTGTAAGAAATGAAAGTCACGTAAACCCTTAGGGAACACATTATGAATAAAGAAGAACGCTCGAAAACCACCCTCATGTTGAATTTCATGAAAATTTGCCAAATTAGTAAAATTTTCAAAATTTGAGTCAACTATTGGAAGCTTTGGAATTTTGAGTTCTGTGACTCAAAAAGGCCCTCTTACTGAATTCCATGGAAATGTACCAAGTAGATAAGATTTTCAAAATCTGAGTACACTTTTTGAATTTTCGAATTTTTATGCAAATAAGTGTTCTGTGACTCGAAGACCTCCCTCGTACTGCCTTTTATAACAATGTACCGAATTAATCACATTTTCAAAACTAAAGTCAACCCCCCCCCCCCCGCAAGACCTCCTCGTACTGAATTTCACGGAAATCTATCAATTACATACAATTCCCAAAATGTACGTCTACTTTTGAAATTTAACTCCAAATTGGTGTCCTGTAGGGACTGAGAGTGAATCCCGAGCGAGCCTAAAGTGAGCGTGTAAGTGCGCTCTTTAAGAAATATACTCCTTGGGAGAACCGTAGCTTGAATGAGGCGTCATCCAATCCCGCCATGTCGGAGTTTTCCCTCCGCAAACAATTCGGAAAAAGATGCACGCAAGCGCTTAGGTCCCAGGAACGAATCCCGAGAAGAGCACGTTTGCACAGAACAATTTCTGCCCCCACTCCGGTATGGATGGGATCAGACAAGAATCGAAGGACTGGAACGATTGGCCTTCTTGAATCTCTGTAGATTTAAAACCTGTAGGGAGTCAAATCTTAAGAGCTAAAACCCCAATACTGTTCTCAAGCGATCGATCTCTTGATGAGTCACAATCTGACACTTGTGATGCATCTTTTGGAAAACTAACTTTACTGGATGGCGCCATATACAACATTTTTCAGACTCGTGATAAATAGTGACTACTTGGAATTATTGTAACTTAATGCATTTTGATTAATTTTTTTCATAAATCCAGGGTCCTGGAATTTTTATTTCCTTGAGGAGAAAGAATTGTTTTTGAATTTTTTCTCTGCTGAACAAAAAAAGACTCTCGCATGAACCCTCTTTTTGTAGGTGCATGTATTTAATAATCAGGGTGTCTACTTACCTAAACAAACATGAAAATGTTAGGGAAATTTTTTTCGAGAGCGTGACTAAGTTTTTTTTATAATGATAATATAAAATTGAACATCAATTTTTTTATTTATAAAAGTAGCTTCATATTAATTTTTTTATTATATTGAAAATTTTTTAATGATAGTTTTGATTGAGAATTCATCTTTGTATGTAGGAAATTCAACTATTTTGTTGAACATTTCACAAATTATTTGGTTAAAAAAATCATGTATCTTCTTGATTGACTTGATTGAAAATCAAACTCCTCTGTTAAAAATTAATTTTTTTTACGATTCATCATTTCAATTGAAAAATCACCTCTTGAAATGAAAATGTATCGATTTTGTTGAAAATTAGATTTTTTAAACTGAAAATGTAAGTGCTTTGTTACAAATTCTTTTTTTTTGTTACCAATCAATTCCTTTCAACTAATAATTGGAGCTAATTATTTGAATACTCCAAAATTTTAGTTAAAAATTAATCTCTTCGGTTGGAAATTCAAGTATTTCAGTTGACGATTAATAATTTTTTTTTAAATTCATTACATTGGTTGAAAATTTAACTATTTTGATGCGAGTTCTTTTTTTTTGTAGAATTAATTTTATTATCTGTATATTTAGCTGTTCCATTTTTGGTAAAAAAAAATTTACTTTTTTACAATTTAAAAATTTACTTAGTTGGCTCAAAATTTATATTTCTTATTTGTAAATTCGTATTTTCTGGTAAAAAAAACTAATGACTTTGGTTGAAAATTCAACTACCTTTTTGAACATTAAATTCCTTGGTTAAAAATTCATTTTTTGGGTGGAAGAATTATCATTGCTAATGAAAATTCATTTCTTCCATTGAAAATTGACATATTTCCTTGAAATTGTTCTTTTCCTCGTCAAAAATAACTTTTTCTAACTGAACATTTAACTATTTCAGTTAGAAATTCTTTTCTTTTTGATTGAAAATACATTTCTTGAACTCAAAATTTAACCATATCTTTTTGGCTTACAATTCATCTGTTCCAGTTGAAGATTCATCGCCATAGTTAAATATTCACCTAGTAGGTTAAAAGGTCAACTACTTTCTTGAAAACCCATTTTTTTGGTTTGAAAAATTGATTTTTCGAATTGAAAATATACCTATTTTTGGAAAATTCTTTTTAACTGCAAATTTAAGCAATACAGTTGAATATTTCGACATTTTATTTGAAAATTCATCTCTTGGCTGGAAATTAATTTTCTAACTGAAAATTTAACTTCCAATTTTTGGTTGACAATTAATCTTTGTAGGTCAAAAATTCAACAATTTCTTTTGAAAATTCAACTATTTGGTTGAAAATTTATTTATTTTATTGAAAAATAAAAGTGAATTACCTTGAAATTCTTTAAATCAGTCAATCTTAACCTATTGTAATAAAAAAAGTTAATTACACAGGGAATTGAATTCACTTTGATTATATAAACAGAAAAAATTGTTGGATGCGAATTTTTTGTAATTTTTTTTCTTAAAGTAGGTGTGACGTTGCAAAATTCTTGCAACTCACAAATTCTAATTGATAAATTTTTATTTGACATTTACAGATTTTTCGTAAATTCAGAGATTTAATTTTGTAAAGTCAGAAATTACGGCTGCGGTACGGAAAATCCATGACTAGGGCTAGATTTAAGATTTATTATTTTAACTTGATTTCCACTTCAGACTTTTAGAACAGCGACATTCCTTCGAGACACATTTCAAGCCGATTGAATTCTCCCGCATTTTACAGCTACTATCGTCTGCCAGACTCAAAGGAGCTGTGGATCCTCATCTGCAAGGATTCATGTTAGGATGCCGGCCAGTTTTGAAGCAACGCTAAAAGTTGCGGAAAATCCGGAACGACTCATCTACCTGGCGTATAACCTTTTTGGAAACTTCTCGATGAGAAATTTCTTCATCAATTCCCAACATGACTAGGGAATCTCAATGCGCAATGCCCTCTTCACGTCGGCTGATACCAATTGGTACCGAACCAAATCCTGCTCTGATCAGCCAGGGTAATTTCGGGCTCCAGGAGGTGATCTAATGGGTGAATTGCAGAGTAAGGATGTCGAAATAACAACACTGGATCAATCCTGGCGATAATAGAAGGAAGGAAGGATGAAAACCTAAAATAACAGGGTAACGAGCTCCACTTATTCATACGGCCCTGGAATGTAAACCCAGCACCCCGTCTCCGCAGCGGCCTTACGACCAATAGGAACGCCGGAAAGAAGGAGAAGGAACGCCGAGACCGAGTCCCGTACCGTTGCCGCTACGTTCGTTCTTCTCTGCAGACCGCAGCCGCGTCGAGTCCAGTTTATTTTTCCTCGTGTCGAGTCAACCAGTACAATTTATACTTTCACGCATTTTTGTTCGCAAGCAACTCTCTTCACGAAGCGGTGAAGATTTACTCCACAACTCCCCCATCATCAGGAAGTTCATCGTCGACGTTCCAGAATACCACGAGTAAGGCCAACTCTTAAATTTTGAGCAAAGGGAAACTTCGCTCGACACGTGGCCATTAATAATGGAATTTTAGAATTTTAATATACTTTTGTAAAAATGGCGCTACCCACGGTCGAGACGGAGGTTCTTTAACTGGGCCTTTTTCCTTGTTATACAATCATTTTAATGAAGTGTTCATGAATAATATATCAGAAATGTTTCTCCCGAATGTGAATTTTATGTGTATCTAATTTTTCGGAACTGAGCCCCCAGTCGAGTTGCCCCCAAAATGCATAACTTTGAACAATGTCCTGTTGAGCATGTCTGTGTATCCCATTTATTCACTTAATGACTTCCCAAATTGAGTTGTGTCCCGAAACCCAATTTTCTTTAATCTTGAGTGAACCCCTTTTCCATGTGTTAACCTAGAAGTGTGCCATTTTTTCGGAACTGAGCCCCAGTCGATTTTTGCTCCAAAGTGTTCATGATAAAAATATGGATCCCGATTTTCTAGTTTCGAGAAATATCGTATCGAGTTCCATTCAAGTGTCACTCAGTCTAGAGCTTCCCCCTACCCCACCCCCTTTATTGTGATTAAAATTTATAGACTTTGAGTGTCGAGCACTGTGATTTAATTTTGAATATGTTACTCGCTGAATTTCTAATGTGCTATTGATTTGATTTTGATTATGTTACTCGCTGAATTTAAAATGTGTTATTTATTGAACTTGAACATGTTATTTACTGAGTTTCAAATATGCTGTTGATGGAATTTTTGAGTATAGTACTTGTTGAATTTTGAAGGTATTATTGATGAAATTTTGAATATGTGACTCGGAGAATTTCAAATGCGCGATTGATTGGATTTTGGGTAGGTGTTTTATTGATCAAAATTTAAATGTTATTTTTCGAATTTAGAGTGTGCTATTGATCAAACTTGGAATGTGCTATTGATTTATGTCGAGGTCATTAGTTTGTTTTGAGATAATTAAGCCATGTGAGTAGTAATTATTTGAGTAAATTTAGAGTTGATAGAGTTAGGTGAGCTGGGCCCAATTTCTCCTCAAAATAAAGATGTTAAGATGAAGCAAATTATTAAAATCACGGTTGAAATATAAAGGTCTAGGTCATGTTTTATTTTGAGATAATGTTGAGTTTGAGTAAAGATTTGAGTTCGGCTATTACTAATGAAATAAATTAGGCTATGACTAGTAATGGGTCGTTACTAATTTAGTGAAGTTAGGCTATGGCCAGTTTTGAGGTTATGTTTCACTAACGACTAGTCTTCTGAGATCAACGTGATGGATAATTTTCTTCAATCGAATGTTGTTAAAGAATTTTGGTTCTAATCGTACGGAATATTCGTGAATAGTTAATTTTGAGTTTTGTTTAAGCGATTAAACTGAATTTTTTCTGGGAGTTGGCCTAGCTCGATTATAGGTTAGAATTTAGAGCTCTTAATTCTGGTTTAAGATTGCCTAGCATGGAGTTCCGGGCAGAGAAGCCTAACCATTTAAGGTTAGTTTAGGTCGAGTATTTTAGGTTAGGATTTAAGATTTTTTCCTCATTGTGAATATGTCGAGAAAATTATTATTTGAGCCTTGAACAATTTTTAGGGTTGTAAACCATTAGATTTTGTCGAGATCCGACATACGGCAGAAGGCAAATTGTTAAATCGGGCTTCTTATTTCTTTTTTTTTCGCAATTACGATGCATCAAATAAATTACTCGTTTTATTTGGTGTAAATGTTGAGTTGTCATTTATTGATGTTTTCGAACCCTCTTTATTTGCGAAGCACGCCCAACTACCGAGTCTGAGCTGACCGTGCGAGAAGCCGGTACACTGCGTTCTTTGAATTAAGTTTAGTTTCTCGTTTGTTTTTACTTCTGGATTTTTATTTAATTAATTTCGAGATTTGAATTTTGAGAATTTGAGTGGCCTCGAACAGGCCTGGCGCTCAACGTAAAATTTAGATTTTTATGAAACTCACGGGAAACAGTGCCGAAGGTATGTAGTGATTTTAATTATTTAATCATAATTAAATTGTAACATGTTATAGGTAATGGTCGAAACAAACTTGTTGAAAAGCGTGATCAGTTGTAATATATCTCGAAGAACGAAATAAAATAAGCAACGCCTACGATTGACAACCATCAGTATTCCTCGATATTTAGCAGTTACATATTTTTATTTTTAGTTCAAAATATTAACCATGTTATAGATGTAATATTTATGTTGATATCAAGAAATGTATAATTAATTGTAGTTGTGAATACATATGCATTATTCAAGCATTAATAATAGTACATATAAATAACTAATAAATAAATTACTGTGTCATTTGATTTATATTAAATTATAACATTAACTTATGTTGTATACAGGCGTTGAATCGTACTTCACATATATTCGATTTTACGTTACTGACATTACTAGGAAATGAATATTGCTTCACCATCAAAATTATAACTCGTGATCTTGAGTAAAACTGCACAATTCTTTCCAGAAATAATAGAACAAGATTTTATGAAGTTAATTCCTCTAATGTATTTATTTGTCGAATTATATGCCTTAATAATTGACACTTATGATTGACACCCATCATTATGGGTCAATATTTAAGATTTACTTAATTTCATTTACATCTCTGAATGAAACTCACTATTACATTGTTCAATATCAATATGAAGAAACTTATATTCAGTTGCAATTGTAATTAAATATTAATTATTCGCGTATTTACCAATTTATTAATATATTCTGTATTGATTAATAAATTACTTCATTATTGTGTTATTATTAAATAATAATATATAGTTATGTTTTGAACATGCGTATAATATAATTTTGCATTATTCGGAAATTGCTAAATTACCATGAAGTAGCTTTTATTCAGATTTTAAAATCAGAAACTCAGACTTGAGAATATTATATTGCATGGACTAAAAGTAAAACTCCAGAGAGCTGAAAGTAGGATGTAAACCTAACTCTTTCGGATTGCAGTCCACTCCCTTCGGGATCGTTTGAAAACATCTTCGGTTGAGTTCTCATCAGGAGTAGGACCTTCCGGCAGTTTGTAGGTTTAGATCTTTCAAAGATTCAATCCCGGGTACTTCTTTTTATCAGTACACAAGCTAAAGGATCGATCCCGTGTACCAGCTCTCCTCGTGACTCAAACGCTGACCGGCTGCTGCCACAACCCATCGGTTCCTGAGTGCTTGAGAAGCAGGCACCGTCCACTCGGGATGGGATCACTTTCTCCCTGCAGTACGTATTTTATGATCTTGAGGGGAGTTAAACCTAACGATTCCTTTTTCGTCAGCTCAGGGTTTAAAACTCAAAGTGATCAAAACGTTTAACTCTCAGTCCCTGGTGTCCTGTGCCTTGAAAAGCCCCCTTGTACTGACATTAATGGAAATCTACCAATTTAATAAAATTTTCAAAATTAGAGACAAAATTTTGGAATCTTTTAATTTTGTCTCGAAAAACCCCTTGAACTGACTTTTGTGAAAATCTATCAAGTTAATAAAAAATTTTTAATTCAAGTCAACTATTGAATTTTTCAAAATCTACCTAAAATTTGTATTCTAAACCTTAACACCCCCCCCCCCCCGTAAATTCGCAAAATCCTTTCGAAATGGCTTTCATGGGACTCGACCACTCCCCGCGTACTGAATTTCATGCAAATCTACCGAGTTTATAAATTTTTCAAAATTCAAGTCAACTTTTAGAATATTGGAAGTTTTACTCCAAATTTGTGTTCTGTAACTCATAAAGCTCCTCGTACGGGCTTTCATGGAAATCTACAAAGTTAATACAATTTTCAAAATTTGAGTCCAGCTTTTTGAAATTTTCAGTTTGACTCCAAATGAGTGTATAGTGATTCAAAAAAACCCCTAGTACTGAATTTCATGGAAATCTGCCTAATTAATAAATTTTTCAAAATGTAAGTCAACTTTTTCAGTTTTTACCCGAAATTCGTATTTTAAAACTTCAACCAACCCACCCCGTAAGCTGGAAAGATCCCCTTGAACTCGTTTTCATGAAAATCTACCAATTGAATAAAGATTTCATAATTTGAGTTAAACTATCGAACACTCGTAAAACTCCCTGGCATTCTATCAATTTATTACAACTTTCGAAAATTGAGTCAAACTTTTTGAATTTTTATTTTTGACCTCAATTTTATGTTCTGTGGCTCGATGCGCCCCTCTAAATGAATTTCCTGGAAATCTGTCAATTCAATAGAATTTTCAATATTTGAGTAAAACTTTTTGTATTTTTGAATTTGACCCAAAAATTTGCATTCTTCAACTGGAAAAACCCCCTCGTACTTGCTTTCATGGAAATCTACCAATTTGATGAAAAATTTCAAATTGGAGTCAAACTTATGGAATTTTTGTATTTTTACTTAAAATTTGTATTTTAAAACTCGAAAAACCCCCTGGTACTGACGATCACATAAATCTATCAATTTAATAACACTTTCAAAGTTTGAGTCAAGCTGTGACTCGAAGCACCCCTCTTACTGCCTTTCGTGGAAATCTACCAAGTAATTAAAATTTCTAAAATTTATGTAAACTTTTCCAATCCTTGAATTTTTAAGGCAAATAAGTGTTATGTGACTTGAAGAACCCACTCATACTAACTTTCATGAAAATCTACCCATTATATAAAATTTTCAACATTTGAGACAGAATTTTTCAATTTTTATTTTTGAGCCCAATTTAATATTCTGTGACTCGAAACGCCCCTCTTACTGACTTTTACAAAAACCTACATGTTAATAGAATTTTCAAAGTTTGAGTCAACTTTTGGAATTTTTGAATTTTGACAAAAATAAGTGTTCTGTGATTCTAAGAACCCCCTCGTACTGAGTTCCGTGGAAATCTACCAATTATATAAAATTTTCAATATTTAACTCGAAATTTTTCAATTTTTATTTTGGACCCCAATATCATGTCATGTGTCTCTAAACGCCCCTTTTACTGAGATTCACAAAAATACACCAAGTTGATGAAAATTTTCAAAATTTAAGTGAAACTTGTCCAATTTTGTTTTTACCCCAATATCATATTCCTGACTTTTATAAAAATGTACCAATTTTATAAAATTTTCACAATTTCGACCCCCATTGCATATTTGGTGACTCGAAGCGTCCCTCTCTCTGACTAGTGTGGAAATCTGTCAATTTAGTAGAATTTTCAGTATTTGAGTCAAACGCGAAAAATCCCCTAGTATTCGCTTTGATGAAAATCTACCAATATAATAAAAAAATTAATATTTGAGTCAAGCTTCTGAAAGTTTTGTATTTTGATTCGAAATTTGTTACATAAAACGCTCTATAAAATATAAATTAGGAATTTTTTGAACTAAAGAATTGTAAAAAATGGAGCCTCATAGGTAACATGTATAAATTTCAGATAATAATCTCAGCAGTATTTCACAACCCATTTCTGAAATTGAGAGTGAAAGAATGCAGACTCAGCTAAATGACATACATTTTAAAAGACTATATCAGCCAGATGATCAAAATAATACATTAACCCAAGAATTCAATCTATCATCATGCTGGCAGAATGTTGCAATTCAGTTTGTAACATCTCAAAACATGTTGTACATTCCATAAACGAAACTGAAAGAAATTTCGTTACAAAAATGGAATGCTGACAACACAGTCTTCATGTTTGAGAAGGTGGCTTGTGAAATCAGAAGTAAGACGCTGAGCTGCATTGCAAAAATTGCAACGTAGCTTTCCATTAGATTGCATTTTTCAAATATAAGTCAAACCAACCCCAGCATGTCATGGTGCAATCTCGATAACAAAACTGAATTGACATTTTTCTGCCATGAAGAATATCTGATCAACCGTCCACAATTTCTCAATCTTCTTTTCCACATATTGAGTAATTGCTGACCAGGTTGATCAACTTATGAAGGACATGATTTTATGACATCGATCACATAAACATCTCCGAGGTAATCGATGACATAAAGTAGCGCGGATTACAAGAGAAACAAAACAAGCATCAGCGATTTCAAGATCATATTTTCAGAAGATTAAGAAACTGCTGATACACACGACCTCCTTACAATATCTTGGTTACGTTTTCTCGAGTTCAATTATGAAAACATCACCAAGATATAGATCATCTCGCCGAATAAATATGGAGACTTGGATCTAAGATTTTCACAGTTCTCTTCATCGTCTCACGTTGCAAAGTGGGGCGAAATGAAAAAACGATGTTCAAAATAACCTGCAGGTTCCCAAAAAATTTGTCGAGGCCGATTTTTGAATTTTTGTTTCTTTAAATTTTTATAGAGCAGCAAATTGCGAAAAAAAATTTGATTTTTGGAATTTTTCTTTTCAATTTTCTGTGAAAATTTTTCTCAGTGGCATCAGGCCTCAGGTTTGATGCACAAGGGTCGGCGGAAGAAAAAAAATTTGTCGACATGTCAAGTTATTTGTGATAAACAAATATTTGCAACAAATAGCCAGTATGATGGATTATGTTTTTGTGAAGTATATTTACGCATCGAAATCGCTCGTTCAGAGCAACGAGGTGAAATGTGATCATGAAAATGTGGTATCCGATATCATTTGTTAACTTTATCAACAAATAATATAAACAAGTGCATGCTTTGAACAGTTTTAGGCAGAAACAAACCGAATTTTCTTCCGATTGTCTTCGAATCTCATTGCCTGGGATGCAAATTGATTTATTTTTGTCATCCGATCTAATTTGTTAAATTTATCAACAATGATTATAAACAAACGCATGATTTGAACAGCTTCAGGTAGAAACGCACCGAATTTTCTTCTGATTGTCTTCCAATCTCGTTGCCTCTGATGAAAATTGATGTATTTCGCAGGCAATGAGACTTAAAGACAAGCAGAAGAAAATCCGGTTCGTTTCTGTCTAAAACTGTTCAAATCATGCATTTGTTTATAATAATTTTTGATAAATTTCATAAATTATATCAGATGACAAAAATACATTAATGTGCATCACAGGCAATTAGATTCGAAGACAATCGAAAGAAAATTCGGTTTGTTTCTGCCTAAAACTATTCAAATCATGCATTTGTTTATACTGATTGTTGATAAATTCCAACAAATTACATCAGATGACAAAAATACATCAATGTGCATCACAGGCAATGAAATTCAAAGATAATCGGAATAAAATTCGGTTCGTTTCTGCCCAAAACCTGTTCAAATCATACATTTCTTTATAATAATTGTTGAAAAATTTAACAAATTATATCACATGACAGAAATACATCAATGTGCATCATAGGCAACGCGATTCGAAGACAATCGGAAGAAAATTCTGTTCGTTTTTGCCTAAAAATGTTCAAATCATGGATTTGTTTATAATAATTGTTGATGAATTTAACCAATTTTATCAACACAAAAATATCCAAGACAAGAATACATTAATGTGCATCACAAGCAATGAGACTCGAAAACAATCGGAAGAAAATTCCGTTTGTTTCTGCCTAAAACTGTCAAATCATGCATTTGTTTATATTATTTGTTGATAAAGTTAACAAATGATTACGGATACCATATTTTCATGATCATATTTCACTTCGTTGCTCTGAACGAGCGATTTCGATGCATAAATATACTTCACAAAAGCATAATCCATCATACTGGCTATTTGTTGAAAATATTTATTTCTAACAAATAACTTGACATGTCAACAAATTTTTTCTCTTCCACCGACCCTTGTGTATCAAGCCTGAGGACTGATGCCACTATGAAAAATGTTCACAGAGAATTGAAAAGGAAAATTTAAAAAATCAACATTTTTTTCGCTATTTGCAGCTCTATAAAAATTTAAACAAACAAAAATTCGAAAATTGGCCTCGACAGATTTCTTGAGAATTTGAGGCTGATTTTTTTGTAAAAAAATGAAAATCAATGAGGAATTGTGACCTGCAGGTTATTTTGATCACCGTTTTTTCATTTCGCCCCACTGTGCGTCGTGCTGGATCCGATACGTTCAAGTTAAGCAGCACGGAGGCTGTCCGCGTACGACCTGTAGGATTCTTTTAGTAATCCCGAATAGCAGCGGGTAAAAAAATTTAGCTTAAACTCTACCGAATTCAGGCTAATGAAGGGGCGTCTTGCCAAACTACCCCATTGACAAATCCGACTTTGACTCTGCAACGTGCTTTCATTCTTATAGTCGGAAAGTGGCATGAAAGTGGTTTCGTGATCCTTCGAAAGAGAAATTCGCGATTAGAAAAATCAGGCCTTGGCACAACTCGGGAAAAGTCCCACGTAAATCGCAAGGTGATTCGGGCCTCCATTTCATAAATGTTCGAATTAACCCTTGCCATGTCGCCGAGATTAGAGTAGCATAGGAATTATCGTGATATTTACAGATTATATCCGTACTGACTTTCATGGAAATTGACCGAGTTAATATCAAAATATGCGTCAAGTTTTTGAATTTTGACTGCAAATTAGTGTTAAGTGACTTCAAATTATGTGAATGAACAAACTTTTGGTACAAAAACCCGATTTTTAAAATAATATAAAGAGTTAAAAAAAATGTAGTAAATATTTTTAGAAATTTCCCGGTCAATTTTGAGATACTAGAGGCAGAAACAAGCCTTATAAATTTTACAATGTACGTTCAAACAAAATTTTGATAAAAAAAATGAAAATTTCTAAACAATTTAAACTTGTTCAAACATTTATGTGTATTCTTGGAAAAGAAACTAGTAATTGAAAATATTAAAATATGTCGAAAATTTGGTAAGCTGATATGTTTCTCCTACTTTTTTTTAGGTAAACTATAGACTTGTACAAACCCTTATTACTAAAATAATTGTAAAATTATTTAAACAAATTATTTTATTGTTATCATTTCTCGAAGAACTCATAACGTCTAGAAAATACGTTCATTTTGCGACTTAACAGAAAGAAATTTTTAAATAAATTTAAATTGTTTAAAGAATTGAAAATTAGTTAAAAAATGACTAGACAGTATTAAATTAACGATTGATGATTATTTATGAAATGAAACTTTCAACAAACGTTATCAACCTCCAGATAACTTGGGGAAAACAATGAACAAAATGCATGGGACAAAACATTATTTTTGTAATATCTTTGTGATGAATAATAATTATCATCATTTTTGTATTTCATTAAATAGTTCTTAAAAAATAAAAAATATTTTCCAAATACACTTGTATAGAAAAAATTAGTTTTGACGAAGATATTACCAAAATAGGGCAAAAATAGACCGAACTCCATGCATTTGGCCCAATGTTTTCCCATCAGCACTCAAAAATTAATTTAGCTGGTGTTTGAAGTGAAAATACCTAATAAGAGTGGCTTAAAGTCATTTATATATACATGACCTTAAACATTCATATAAACATGGCCTCAGAGGTAGATGTATCGTGTTTCGCCCCCAAAAATCTTGAAATTTAATAAACAGCTGGAATCATGAGTACTTTGAAATTTAAGGAACAAAATGTAAAGCGGCTTTATTGTACGCTCGTAAAATATATTTAACAATAAGTTTTTAAGAAATTACTTAATCCTGTGTAATGGAATCTATGTGATGAGCTTGTCTCATGTCAACACTCTCAAAACTTGTAATTTTCTAAAGATCTGATGACTTCAGTCTTATTACTGATGAGGTCCGGCGTCGACGGACGAAACGTTTTAATGTGACAACTTAATAAAGGATTGTTACGGCTAGTAGACAAAAAAGAATTCAAGCTCAATTTATTTAATTACTATCACCTGGCCAAAAGCTTGCAACATCATTGCATATTAAAGTCATTCACCCTTAAAATTTATGATTGATTCTTATTCTCTCACGAATTCTGAGCAATAAAAAAAACATGGAAGTATTTGTAATACATAATTGCGTTTAAACATTAGATTTATCAAAAGCTGCCTTTTCCCAATGTTAAATTAATGGAAAACTTCATGCTTTTTGCGCCTCCCTTAATACTAACCAATTTGGCTCACATTTGGATATCACTTTTTTATGCATTCGAATAAAACTTAGAGGGAAGGGGGGTGAGAACATAGAAATTATAAAATAATTTCACCAATTATAAATAATAACCACCTTAGTGAACACATGTCGTGCTTTGGAACCGGAACGTTGCAACTTTCCCGACCCAGAATGAGAACAAGGAGCTTGTTTCTGGTTCCGTTCCAGGCCCGGACGATTGGATGTCAAAACGTTCCTGCCCGGATCCGAATACTGCGAATAATGCTTTTATAGTTAGATTTTCCTCTCTGTCCCGTGTTTAAAATGAAAAGGGGAAAAGATTAGTGTTTTATTATATATTCGCGCGTATGAGTCTTGTGAATATTTCAATACAAGACCCCCACGGAGTCCTGTACAACATTGTCTCTATGAACTAAAGTCTTGTCCTGCAGAAAGCTTGTTATAACAACCTTATTATGACCTATTTACGTAATAAATATTTATACTAAAAGTCATCCAGTATTTTAAGTCGATGACCCAACACATAAATGCCATTATTACCAGCAAGACAAGGAAACTACCTAAGATTCAAACCTCTGTAGACGGGTAACGGTTACCTTCGGGGTAGCGTACTTAAGCTTTTAAGTAATTAAAATAGTATCATACAAATTGGCGGGTGTGTGGAACGCTGGTGTCCCTGTAGACGTGAGATTCGTAATTTATGCTTCTATATACTCGGTTAAACCTTGTCGTAGAGAAACTCTTTGACCAGAGAATGTTTCACATAATATTCATAAGTTATGTATTAAATATCAACAAATTTAATGGGTACAGACTATGAAAAAATAAATATTACATTGCACATGTGCATTTAGCTGCTTCGAGACATTACATATTTTACAAAATAAGTTTCCCTCCATTAGATGCTCTAATTTGGGCCACTTGTTCAGGAGTAAGGATGAGCTTACTTCCATTAGGTAATGCAAGAGCATAATGGCTTCCCGTTTCATTTACGACGACCACCAACTGTGTGTTTGGATTCGGAGGAGGGTTTGTTTTGACTGGAGTAATAGAGATTCCACCTTGACTCATGCGTTGTACGATTTGTGGAGGGAGAGTACTTTTCGGATTCGACACTGTAACTTCTGAAGTTACAATCGGTTTTCGCCTTTGGACGGGTTGTCCTACATTTTTTCTGGGAGAGCTTGCACTCGGTACTGAAGCAGCTTCTGCATTTGGCTTTTCTGTAATTATCATTTCGATTTCATCATCACTATCACTAAGAACAATTAGTGAAGTTGTGTTTTGCGAAGTAGGTATTAAACTCCCAACATTTGTTTTGGTTAATTTCTGCAGTCGAGGTACCACATGTCTAGCATTTTGACGGGGCACGATATTCCGTGGAACCATGTTTCTAGCACCGGGAAACCTTGTTCCATTTCCCGTGAGTGGCATACTTCTGATAACGGCCCCATTGGGATGTGCAAAATTTTGTCTTGGCATTCTGTTTTGCGGACACCTGGATCCCATTCGATTGTGCTGATTCATTAATTGTCCTCGAGGCTGCACATGAGTACTCGTGTAATTTGGTCGTTGAGTGACGGTCATTCTCGGATTTGAAATACTCGTGCTAACGACACTCTCTTGTAAATTGTTGACCATGTACTGCACGTAATTTGGATGGGTTATAACTTGCTGGGTACCGATTATCTGAGGCGTTTGTTGTATGACCATTTGCTGAGATGGGTGAAGGCCAATTGGATGTCTAGGAGGTCCGTAACCAGATTGAGAACTTTGAACCACATAGTTCGGTGTACTTTGCACGTAATAACCTGAAGGAACGGAATGGACCTGCTGTGCTTGAGGTATTCCACTTTGTACGAAAGCAGCTTGTTGTATGAATGGTCCTTGTTGTACAACGCCAGTTATGGGAGAATTTTGTTGCATAACATAATAATTTGTTACGGGAGGAGGTTCACTTTTAACGACTACATAATTTTGTTGTACATTAATGTTGTAATTATTTGCCACAGAGTCAATGATAGGCCCTTCGTCTTTAATGTCCAATTCCGAATGCACGCTGTTCACGCACTCAACTTTACAAATCGTACTTGCGGAAGGTACAATTTTCTCGCAAATCTCGTTTGTTCCAGTTTTTGATTCATTCATAGCACACGAAGTAGATGCGTTCTGATTTTCATAAATATGTGACTGCAATTCTTTTTTGGTATCCAGCTCGGTCGATCGATTTGAATTATCCTTTTCATCTGCAACTTCCAACGAAGCAGTGTTTGGTGCCGCACTTAGATTCGAGTTCACCTTAATAGTTTGAAGTTTATGTTGGAATGACTTTAACCTTCTGCTGGCAGCTAGAATGAGAAATATACTGTTGTTAGTATTAATTACTAAAAAAAGTCTAAAGTAAAGTCGAACTTCGAAACCATCAAATATAAATGGAGAATCGAAAAATGGTTCTTTTGGTACCGGGACAACATATTCTAAAGGACACCGCACAACTTACTTTGCAAATAGCCTGCATTGAAATTGTGATATTTTCTACCTAGTTCAAAAAGAAGCTATTGAAAAACCCTAAATATAAAAAGATAAAAAATCCCAAAGCAAGCAATTTTACAAAGGCACGTTATTTTCAAGACTCCCCCCACCCCCTGACCCACTCTCCCCATCCTCTTAGATCACAGAGCGTGGAAGGTCAACATTTTTTCTTGTATATAAATTGGAAATGCGACAAATAAAACAAATGAAGAGATTAGTATGACATCTGGATGAAGAAATATGTTTCACGCATTTTTTGGAACGAATGCAGATGTTTGATTTGAGAAGCAATATAAAAACCTCGTCCCTCGTTCAGAGTAGCTTAACGCCCACTTACCCTTGTATCAAAAGTAAGAGGAGTGCGAGTAAGGAAGTTTTTGAAATATATAGCCAGTAGTGGGTAAGGCAGACTTTGCTTTCCTATCTGAATTACAAGTATATAGTTATGTTGATTGAATTCATTTCAAATCGGGAAGACAGTGAACTGCAAGCCACAGAATCAGCCTCCCGCGAAATGTGTTCCCTAGCGAACCTCGTAAACGGAACGGTTACGCAATTGCGTGACCGTAAAGTAATCACAAAGTGACCGTTCCGTTCGCTTAGCCCACTATGTCATATTTTCATCATTTTTCACATTTCTTCACCATTTCACATCTAACACTCCTTTTATCTTTTGACGCCTTTATAGTTCTTTATTTCTATTTTATCATGTGTTAAAAATTACAAATTAAATTTGTGTGTGGCAACCTGACGCACAATATTGCACATCGGGTTGCCGCACACAGCTTCTAATTCTTAATGTTTTAACAGATTAATAAATACAAATACATAAATACAAATATGCATGTGAAATAGTGAATAATTGTAAAACAGGATGAAAATGTGCACTAGCGAGCCCAGTAAACGCCGCTGTCACTATGTGGTTAATCTACTGTCACGCAAATGCGTAACCGTTCCGTTCACAAGGTCCGCTGGGGTTGTTTTTCAAGGGAGATAAGAGGACACGTATTTTACCGTGTTGATAAACCAAAATTTATGAATTTATTGAGTATTTAAATTTTTAAGGGCTAAGCCATATTAGTGGTCGAGAGAATTTTTTTCATGAAAATGAACTTTCTAATTTTTCTTGCAAACGACAGATTCAACAAAATGATTAGAAAAAAGGTTGCTCATTATAAAAACTTCAACGGAAAATACCTCTTCCTACTCTTATATGGTATAGTGCATCGTTCACGAGAAAAATTCAATTTTTCTAGAAAAAATCCTCGTGGCCACAAAATCATCATTTTTGTCAAGTTTTTTGTTAGCATTTTGTTGAATCTTTCGTTGTTTGTAAAGGCTGAAAGTAATCGAACTGCTGCAACAAAAAGTCAACTATACAGAATAAATCAACGAAGAAAGTATTATTAAAAGAAAATATATTAAAAAAGGCAAAATAAACTTCGTTCTTGATATTGCCGTATATGAAATGTTCACTGAAAGAAGAAGTTTGGGTGAGCCAGTTTCTGGATCTATTTTGCAAGAAAAAGTAATCATGCTTAGTAAAAAAATTACAGAATTAGACAATTTTGAAGCAAGTTTTCGATGGCTCGACAAATTTAAAAAGCCACCTGGAATCCAATTCTTTTTAATTTAAGGAGAGCAATTGTCTGCTAATGATGAAGCCAGCAAAGCGTTCTGTGTGAAATTAGCACAAATTGTGGAATAAGGTGGATTTATATTGGAATGTCTGTACAACAGAATGGGTTTACGGGGTTCAAGTTTCAAGCCGAACGCTGGAATATTTTTTATTAATCTTTTGCATACGTCATCTAAGTAGTATTCTCTTTCGTCAGACAGAGCCGGCTTGTCGTAAAATTGATCCTATTTTGTTTAATAATTTAAAATAAAAGCACAGCAGCAGTGACGCTCAGTGTTAGCTGTCTCTGCGTTTTCTCTGCGTAATCCTGGACCCATGCCGAAGCAGGCAGGCAGATACCTTGCTGCGAGTACAATGCTACTTCACAGAAAAAAACGAACACTTAACTTAATTGGAAATGTGGACCCTCCCGGACCCTTGATTCCTAACCTTAAATCATATGAATTATGAAGATAATCCTTATGAAATGCGTTTGGATTTTCTATAAATTCGTAAGTAGAACACTTTTTCTGCACCAAAAATCTTGAAGACTCACTTTTTTATTTGTGTAACCACCACTATACAATCATACTTCTCGATGACAATCTTGAGAAAGAATAATCTACGCTCTTTGAAAATCTGACTTTACAGTAAACATATGAGCATAAAATGCAGCTTCGACGCGGAAAAACAGCAAATAGACACTTCACGAGTGATTGTTTCAACTAATTACAATGTAAGATGCACATAAAACTCCCCGAGTGTTCGGGAATTTTAGAGATTTACGACAAAGCGTCACCTGGCAAGCAGGCTAGAGTATAAAAATGGAGCACAATACCCAGACCGCGTTGCGCGCATGTCCCAGCGCGATTAAGGTAAATTAAGGAATCAACCTGCATTGCTTAATTCAATCATAATTTGTAAATCAATTTATTTATATAATTAGAAAAAAGTACAAAAAAGATTCATAAAAGAGGATTCATATTTTCAGTGATAATGGGAACCTTCCAGTTCATACAAAAGGACAATAACTAATACACAAATATATGCAAATATATCTAAGATAAAATTTTATACTGCACTGCCCGCTGAAAGTTAGGGTTAGTTGATATTTTTCAAAAATTTCTTATCTGTGTCAAATGTTTAATAAAATATATGCAAATTTGCAACGTATAACACACACAATAAGCATTTCCGATCATTATCAATTCTGCTAACAAATATTGACGTTCACGGTTCGGATAGCCGCTAAGTCAAAACCGCGAATATATTTTCTCGAACTACCTAGACATTCTAGATACACTTTTTTGTGCATTTCTCTGCCAACTCTATATTGATTTGCATAAGACCATCTGAAATTGATCAACAATCACAAAGAAATGTTGACGAATTTAATAGATGAAGCTCCAGTGCTATTATTCAGGGAATTTCTATTCATTAATTATTTCTAGAGATATTTCACTTTTTATGAAAAAAATATCTGCTCTAAGTTTCAGGATGAACAAATCGGGTGAATATTGTAAGCTACAGATTGATTGATTTACTGAAGAATATAATTTTGGACATAAGAAGTGAAATATCTATAGAAATAATTAATTAAACCAAATGGTCTTAGAACAGCACTAGAGCTTTATCTATTAAATTGATCGTTCGAGAAAATATATTCGTGTTTTTTACTCGGCGGCTATTCATTACCGCGAAACTTGATATTTTCCAGCAGAATGAATCATGATCGAAAACGCTTATTGTGGGTGCTATTTGTTGCATATTTACATATATTTTATTAAAAATATGAATTTTCGAATTTTCAACGGGAAGTGCAGTATAAAATGTTATCTTGGATATGTTTGCATATATTTGGATATTGGTCATTTTACTTTTGCCTGCATTTTAAGATTTCCATTATTACTGAAAATATTGAACGGTTTTCATTAATCTTTTTTTACTCTTTTGCTATTAAATGAGCAGTTTAGTTTATTAACTGTTTACACCTTTTGAACATTTAATTACATAGTGTTATGCATATAAGACTTAATTTAAATATACATAAGAGTATTCTCTAAAGATTAATATATATATATATATATATATAATTTAAAAAAAGAGTTAAACAACAACCGCGGGGTCCCACTAAGAGCAACCATCATTTAAAAAAATGTCAATAGCCCCCAGTAGAACCGCGGTAAATCACACCTATGGCCACGTCTCACAACCGTGAGATGGGTGGTCACAGGGCACGACGAAATCACAACGACAGGCAGGCGAAACTCTCGTGTGTCTTGAGGACACGAAGCGACCCAAGGATGACAGCTTTCTGCATCCATCTCGCAAGTGCCTTGGCATATTTTTGGCACGCGGGTATGGCTTTAAGGTTACGAACCAGTGATTGTTTCGCACCTCCGAGAGCACCAATCACAAGGACAATTACTCGCACCGAATACTTTGGGTACAGTCGTTGCAGCTATCTCTTAAGTTATTGATACCTCTCCTCCTTTTCTTTCTCCTTTGCAGTGATGTTGTATTCGGACGGAGCCGAGAATTCGATCACGAATATAGTTCGTTTCTCGAAGTCTTGGAGAACAATGTCAGGTCTCGAGTGAGCAACGGAGACTGCTGCCCGAAAATCGTAGTTCCAGAAAATTTGGCACTTCTCGTTTCGGACAATGGACTCTATTTCCTTTGGAGCGTTCGGTAGGGCAGGGTCGCGATCAACACCATAGGAGCGACAAATATGGTAATAAATTACTCTTAGGGACGCATCATGTCTATAGATGTACGTCGTTCCTGCGTGGGTCGGACACCCAGATTGTATGTGTTCTAGATACTCAGCGTTTGCATGACACGCTCTGCACCTATCACTGGGAACTTCTTGACATAAAATGCAGGCACGGTATGCTGAGGTGGAAATTACACCGTCCTGGCATGCTTTCTTTACTTCGGCTTTAAGACGTGAGGCATCTAGATGGAGTAATGGTTAGGTTGCAAAGCAGCTCTAAGCTGTACCTCGGCCCTTTAAGTGCCCTTCCATTAATATTTTCTGAATACTTTGTATATGTTGTTGGCATCTTAATAAAGATCTATTATTATTATTATTATTTTCCTCACTTCTGATGTTAAAATTCAGGCCAAGGGTGTCGGCCGCTTGCTCCGCGGCTTTGTAAAGGAACGCTCCTTCGCCAATCATCTCGTATTTTCTGACCATTTTTAGGAGCGGATCTCTGCTATTAGAAACGATGTAAGCTGTACTTAGAACAATTCGGTTATGAAGACACTGGAGATTCAGAAGTCCGCGTCCGCCTTGACGGCGTGAAATGTATAATTGCGGAACTGACGAATTGATATGCAAGCTTTTATGCATATGCATGATCTTACGTGTGGTGACATCAAGGGCCTTAAGCTCGCTCGTCGTCCATTAAACAACCCCAAACGAGTAGAGTAGTACAGGGACGGCAAGCATGGTAGTCGCAGATACCTTGTTCAACGCTGACAGATTGGAAGTCCAAATCTGTCGAAGAAGATGCTTGTATCTGCTTCGGAGAGACTCCTTCACTGATGTTACGTCCTGAATGCGGCTTTGAGGCACACCCAGGTATGTATAGGTCTCTCCAGTATTAAGATGTCTAATAAAACTTATATCCACAAGCTCAGGTTCCTTGGGAACGCCAGTAATCTTTCCTTTCTTCAGATGAATTTTGGCACACTTGTCCAAACCAAAGTCCATTCCAATCTCTCCTGTGTAGTTCTTAACGATATTTATAGCAGATTGAAGTTTGCTTTTACCAGAGGCATACATCTTCAGGTCTTCCATATAAAATACATGAGTGACCTTATGCTCGCTCTGATTAGTGTCGCCACAGAGGTATCCAGGGGAATTTCGTAGTGCGAGAGATAGAGGCAGAAGTGTGATACAAAAAAGCAAAGAGCTCAAGGTATCACCTTGAAACACGCCCCTCTGGAAGGTAGTGTTGTTCGTTATCAGACGATAATTTCTAGATGAGATAGTAAATCTAGTTTTCCAAAGAGGCATCAATCTCTCTATGCATCTTTTCGGTAGTAAATCCAGGCCATTGAGAGGACGCGCTGATGGGCCGCAGCGTCTTTACAGACATACCTGTCAATTAGCAGGTTCTCTCGACAGCCTGCTACATCTTTTTTCGAGCCACGTTGTTCGTACATCTCTCGCCATACAGGCTCAATTCGTCGAACAATCCTGTTGTTTAGGACAGCAGTAAATATCTTATACAGTGTGTTCAAACAAGTTATTGGCCTGTAATTCTCTGTGTTGGACAAATTGCCTTTTTTCGGCAGGAGTATAGTGCGTCCTAACACCAACCAGTGCGGAATGGGCGTCTCCGACTTTAAATATGAGGTGAATATGCGGGCCAAATGTTGGAGTATAAAAGTAAACTTCTTCCACCAAAAGTTCTTGATACAATCTGGTCCAGAAGCTAAAAACTTCTTCGTGCTTTTTTCACCTCTTCGGCAGTGAGTGATCGACATTCTTCCTCAGATTTTATGAGGTTGTCGCAAAACTCCTTGAAGCAGAAGAGGCGCGATGGGTTAGCGAGAAACTTTTGATTATCCCTGATCCATCTCTCCCTCTTCTGTATTCTCCTCCTTGCGTCAGATAACAGCCGTATTTTGTCAACAATATGCTGCTTGATTGTCAGCAGCTTTGACTTGTTTAGTGTGTGATTCAAGATCCTTAGTTATTGAGCGAACTTTCGAACCCTTTCCGTGAACGGTCTACCAGATGTTATGTAGTCAATCACACATTGAACACGGGAAGCATTCTGTCTTGCCCATCCAATTTTCTTGTTAAGTTGATTCAAGCGCCTTCTGGTCTTTTGACCCATTGTCGGTTTTAGCCTTCGATTTGAGTCAGCCAAAGCTGACGCAGCACCATAAACTGAGCAATTGATAGTCCAGAGGTCAGACTCTTGCGAGATATCTCCACGAAGGGAGGCATCCATTTCAGCCATATCTTGGGGCTTAAGAGGAATTTGTTTGTTGATGTTTCTTCTTGTACTGAAATTGCGATCATCTTTCAGAAGTTTCCAGCTTTCTGCGGTTGGTCTTAATGTCGCTTGTTCATCTTCGTCTGCAGCTTGATCAAGCAGCGGTTGGGGGAGCGCTCCGCGTACATATCCATTTTACCGGAGGGTGTCGGCTTGATTTGGCAAAGACTGATGCGAAACGTGCTGAAGCTCTGGGTGTTTGGGGTACCACAAAGTGCGCATACGCGCCATAAAGTCTCCGCGAACAGGGATAATGCTGGCATCGTAGCAGTCTAGCACGGCATTCCTAAGTTAATCCGTCCACTCAATGTGAGCGTTTCCCCGGTCTGTCGTCGTGTTTCCATCTAAATTATTGTCAGCACCCCGAACTCTAGGATATATATATATATATATATATATATA
>CAKNXH010060407.1:184212-202784 GCA_932178445.1 Andricus quercusramuli
ATTAACAAGTGAAACCTTGGCACCTCCAAGAGCGCCAATGATCAGGACGATTAGCTTAACAGAATATTCCGGGTATAACCGTCGCAACTCCCTCATAAGGTCTTTATACCTTTCTTTCTTTTCTTTCTCCTTCGCTGTGACGGGTTTGTCCGCTGGTGCCGAAAATTCGATAACGAACATGGTTCGTTTCTCGAAGTCAAGAAGAACCATGTCAGGCCTCGAGTGCGCAACAGAAACAATCGTCGAGAATATGAAGTTCCAATATATGCGGCACTTCTCATTCTCGACAATTGACTCTATTTCTCTAGGGGCGTTCAGCGGAGAGGTATTTGGGCTAATGCCGTAAGAGTGACAGAGATGGTAATAAAGCACTCTCAGTGCCGCATTCTGCCTTTGGATGTAGGTTGTTCCCGCATGAGCTGGACAACTAGATAGTATGTGTCCTAGATGCTCGGGGTGTTCATGATACGCTCTGCAGCTATCATCGGGAATATCTTGGCTCAAAATGTAGCGACGGTATGCTAGAGTGGAAGTGACACCATCTTGACATGCCAAAATGAAGCCCTCTGTGCCCGACTTCAATCCGGGTGATCTAAGGAAAGCAAACGTCAGCTCATACGACATCGACTGATCTTCCACATGTTTGTGGAAGATGCCGTGCATCTTCTTGTCGAGGAGCTCTTCGCGGAAGTTTTTCTCCTGTGCTTTCTTAATCCGGGCCTTTTGGAGTGAGTATTCAAGATGGATAAGATTTGATGCATTTCGCTCACCCCTGATATTGAAGTCAAGGCCGAGTGTTTCAGCAGCCTCTTCTAGCTGCTTTGTAAAGAAACGCCCCTTTGCCTACTTCTTCGTGTTTTCTGACCATTTTAAGAAGAGGATCTTGTCCATTTGCGACAATATGTGCTGTACCCAGAATAATCCTGTTGTGAAGACATCCAAGATTCAGTATTCCACGACCACCTTGACGGCGTGACATGTAAAGTCGTGGAACAGACGACTTAAGGTGCATGCTTTTGTTCATGTGCATGACAGTTCGGAAGACCATATCTGTCGGAGGAGACGTTTGTATCTGCATCGGAGAGTATCCTTTATAGATGTTACGTCCTGAATGCGGCTTTGTGGCACGCCCAGGTATGTATAGGTCTCTCCAGCGCAAAGGTGTCGTATAGCGCTTCTGTCAACGAGTTCAGGATCTTCGGGGATACCGTTGAGTTTTCCTTTCTTCAAATTGACCTTGGCGCATTTCTCTAACCCGAACTCCATTCCAATCTCTTGAGTGTACTCTGTGACAATTTTTAGAGCTAGATGTAGTTTCTCTTGATTTCTAGCATAGAGCTTAAGATCATCCATGTAAAATACATGAGTTACCTTATGCTTTCGATTTCCAGGCTTGCCGCAGAGGTACCCTTCGGAATGGCGAAGTGCGAGAGATAGTGGCAATAATGTGAGGCAAAAGAGGAGAGGGCTCATGGTATCGCCCTGAAACACACCTCTCTGAAAGGTGATACTGTTAGTGATCACACGATATTTTCCAGATAAGATGGTACATCTGGTTTTCCAAAGCTGCATTAATCTCTCTATGCATCTCACGATGTGTGGATGAACCTTTAAGCTTTCCAACAGATAGATGATAAGTCTATGGGAGGTTGAATCAAAAGCTTTTCGGTAATCTATCCAGGCCGTCGATAGAGATCGTTGATAGGATGCTGCATCTTTACAGACACATCTATCGATGAGCAGGTTCTCCCGACATCCTGCTACGCCTTTCTTCGAGCCACGTTGTTCATACATCTCTCGCCACACAGGTTCAATTGTCCGAAGAATCCTATCATTTAGGATGGCTGTGAAGATCATATACAGTGTGTTCAGACAAGTTATTGGCCTGTAATTCTTAGGGTCAGCTAAGTTGCCCGTCTTAGGCAGGAGCACTGTGCGCCCTTCCACCAACCACTCCGGAATAGGCTCTTCCGACTTTAGATATGAGGTGAAAATTCGGGCCAGATGCTGGTGGGTAGAGGAAACTTCTTCCACCAGAAGTTCTTGATACCATCTGGTCCCGAAGCGGGAAAGTTCTTCATGCCTCTTAATACGTTTTTCACCTCCTCGGTAGTGATAGGTGGGCATTCTTCCTCAGGCGTTATGAGGGCATTGCACAGCTCCTTGAAGCTATTTATGTTCTTTGAGTCTTCTTGAAGTGGATGCTGGACCTCGTAGACTTCTCTCCAAAATGCTTCGACCTCCTCTGGTTTGGGCGGATGGTCGACAGTAATTGGAGGGTCTTGGAAGAGTTTAGATGGATCAGATGAAAATTGTTGATTTTCTCTGACCCACCTCTCTCTCCACTCTAGACTTCTCCTAGCGTTAGATAGTATTCGTATTCTGTCAACAATATGCTGTCTGATGGTCATTAGCTTTGATTTGTTGATTGTGTGATGACGGATCCGCAGTTCGCGCGCGAACCGTCGAACCTTGGCAGTGAAATTCCTGCCAGATGTTATGTAGTCAATGACACACTGAATGCGGGACGCGTACTGTCTAGCCCAGCCTATCTTTGTGCTGAGTTGATGCATTCTTCTTTTGGTCTTATGATCAATATATATATATATATATATAGTTAAATATATAGTTAATATATATATAGTTAAAAGTTTGTCATAAGAACGACCGCAGGATTTCGCCGGGAGCTGGTGCTAATCTAAAAAATTGCACCCCCTACCAGTGAAATCGCGGAAAAATTTCAGCCGTAACTACGTCTCACGACCGAGAGATAGGCGGTTACAGTCTGCGATGAATTCAATACGATGATTCGGCCAAAGTCTCGTGCACCCTGAGGACACGGAGCGACCCAAGGACGACCGCCTTCTGCATTCTCCTCGCAAGTGTCTCAGCATTTTGTTGACACACAGGGATGCTTCTCAGGCTATTAACCAGTGAAACTGTGGCACCTCTAAGAGCGCCGATGATTAGGACGATTAGCTTAACAGAATATTCGGGGTATAACCGTCGCAACTTCCTTATAAGATCTTTATACCTCTCTTTCTTTTCTTTCTCCTTGGCTGTGACGTTTTTGTTAGCTGGTGACGAAAATTCGGTAACAAACATGGTTCGTTTCTCGAATTCACGGAGAACTATGTCAGGCCTCGAGTGCGCAACAGAAACAATTGTCGAGAATATGATGTTCCAGTATACACGGCACCTCTCATTTTCGACAATTGACTCTATTTCCCTAGGAGCGTTTAGCGGAGCGGTATTTGGGCTGATTCCGTAAGAGTGACAGAGATGGTAATAAAGCAATCGTAGTGGCGCATTGTGCCTTTGGATGTTGGTCGTTCCCGCATGAGTTGGACAACTAGATAGTATGTGTTGTCCTAGGTGCTCAGGGTGTGCATGACACGCTCTGCAGCTATCATCGGGAATATCTTGGCTCAAAATGTGGCGACGGTATGCTAGAGTGGAAATGACACCGTCTTGAATGCCAAAATGAAACCCTCCGTGCCCGACTTCAATCCGGATGATTTAAGGAAAGCATAAGTTAGCTCATACGACATCGACTGATCCTCCACATTTCTGTGGAAGATGCCGTGCATCTTCTTTTCGAGGAGCTCTTCGCGGAAGTTTTTCTCCTGTGCTTTCTTGATCCGAGCCTTCAGGAGTGAGTATTCAAGATGGATGAGATTTGATGCATTTTGCTCACCCCCGGTATTTAAGTCAAGGCCGAGTGTCTCAGCAGCCTCCTCCGCTGCTTTGTACAAAAACGCCCCTTTGCCCGCTTCCTCATGTTTCTTGACCATTTTAAGAAGAGGGTCTTTTCCATTTAGAACTATATGTGCTGTACCCAGAATAATCCTGTTGTGAAGACATTCAAGATTCAATATTCCGCGACCACCCAGGCGGCGTAAGATGTGAAGTTGCGGAACAGAAGACTTAAGGTGCATGCTTTTGTTCATATGCAAAACCTTACGCGTCCCGATATCAAGGGATCTGAGCTCGTCCTTCGTCCATGGAACCACTTCAAATGAATAGAGTACTACCGGGACGGCAAGCATGTTCGTTGCAGATACTTTTTTCTTAGCCGACAGTTCGGAAGACCAAAATCTGCCGGATGAGACGTTTGTATCTGCATCGGAGAGTATCCTTTATAGATGTTCCGTCCTGAATGCGGCTCTCTGGCACGCCCAGGTATATATAGGTCTCTCCAGCGCTAAGGTGTCGTATAGCGCTTCTGTCGACGAGCTCAGGGTCTTCGGGGATGCCATTAGGTTTTCCTTTCTTCAAATGAACCGTGGCGCATTTCTATAACCCGAGCTCCATTCCATCTCTTGAGTGTACCCTTTGACAATTTTTAGAGCTTGGTGTAGTTTCTCTTTATTTCTAGCATAGATCTTGAGATCGTCCATGTAAAATACATGAGTGACCTTATGCTTTCGATTTCCAGGTTTGTCACAGAGGTACCCTTCGGAATGGCGAAGTGCGAGAGACAGTGGCAATAATGTGAGGCAAAAGAGAAGATATATATATATATATATATATATATATATATATATATATATATATATATATATATGAGGAAACCAGGAGTGAAGACATAGTGGATTATTTAACGTAAAAAAAGACTATTTCATTCTCGTATTATAACCCAATTCATATAGTTGAATGGTTTTATTAATGCAGTGAATTCACTGAGAGTTCAACTGAACATGTAAATGTCGTACGATATTTTGTTCATAGAATTGAATGCCCTATGAATATTGATAATGTAATATTTTTTCCATTGGCATTCCGACGGCCAGGTGCGCGAAATAGTTAACCACCTGGCCGAAGAAATGTAGATGGTATTTTCAAAGGAATTTGCTGCAATAATTTCGGGCAGTCTATTAGGTTATTTAGGATTTTATACCAAAATGTCTGTCTACCTTGAAATCGTCTACATTCTAGGGTTTCTAGATTCATCATTTCAGATACAGAACGAAGGTAACCAGTCTCTCTCATAATTCTTAGCTTGAACGCTAATACCCTCAACTTTCGAGGGCCACCCTCGTGAAAAAAGTACAAAATTGAATATTATTTCTACATTAAATTCAAACAAAATTTATTATTTTTCTAGTATATACCCCTCAGTTTATGCCTGCACAACTTTTAGGCTATTAAAATAAACCAGAATCAAAAGAACCGTAGTCTTCTGGAGACCAGAATACGGCAAATACGTTGTTTTTAGATGGTATTTCTTTTTAAGGAGGGCAGGTTTTCATAAAATTCCAGAGGTTTCGCACAAAATCGTAACAGATTAGACATACCGGGCTTATTCGTCGGAAATATGATTTTCTAAAAAGGTTCATCCTTCTCAGGATTAATTTCTGGATAGCTCGATTTCGGTTCATCAGGGAAGGAGACCAAAGGTGGGACCGCGTTTTTCTGCGAGACAAAATTTCAAGTTGCTAATATAAAGATAAGTTGGAACTTCAAAGACAGTTGCGAAAAGAGAGCAAGCGTCGTCCGCAGATTCAACTCGACAACTCGATTCTCTCCTGGAACTTAATGCGTGGCTCTGATTGGTCGTAACCTTGATCATTTGCAGTAAAACGCATAAGAGACGCTCGATTATGTAAACAGAAAATTCAAGGTCATAAAATGAAAAAAAGAATTTTTTAAATAAAAATATTGTTATATTTGTAATATTTGTAATTTTTATCCAATCTTAATAAGTTTGCAGTTTCCAACAAAATTTTTTTAATGAAAATCAACGAATAGAATTGTAGAGTATCTTCCAATGAACAAAATGAGTTTACTAACATTCGATGAAAATTACGATTGCTTAATAAGATAAAAAAAACATGAAATGTCAAATGACTTTTCTTAGATAAACAATTTTCACCCAAAATAATTTTTTCTAGAAAATGTCTTGCCTTCTCTTCTAAAATGCATAGAAATTCATTATAGGTATATTTATGCTTTCATAAAATGTCATTTAATTTGACATTATTTTCTGGTGTTCATAGTCGCTAATAATATTTTAAAAACTAAATATGCCCAAAATCAATTCAATCATTTTAATTATTTAATTAATAACTCAAGGAATCAATTGTTTTAATTTTGTCACTTATGTTATTTAATTTACAATACATACTAAATTTGTCTGAAAATTTTTCAAAACATTTTTGTGCACATACATACAATTTAAGTTTAAAAATGAATTTTTAACCTAAAAAGAAGCATTTTTAATAAAACAGTTGAATTTACAACCAAAAATGATAATTTTATATCAAAATTCTTGTGTTTTCAACCAAATAATAAAATTTGTAACAGGAGGAAGCACCTGAAAAAAAGGAGGAATACTAGGTATATAAATTACTTAACCCTGACTCATCCAATTTAAAACGTTTCTCAGACTTAGTATATCGCTTTAACCAGGAGTTGCATTGAAAACTTCAAGCATCTCTTGTGCTTCTTTCCACTGGTTAACATCTAGTCTATGGATTTCCTCTGGTGACTTACAGTTGAATAAAAGATTATTCCAGGCTCTCGATAAATTTCCTTCTGTAACTTCATTCCAGGCTTGAGCCATTTTGTAGGCACAACCATTCGAATTAAAATTTTCCATGAATTCCTTAATACTGGAATCATCTTTTTTGATGTGGAGTTCACAAAGCAAACGCTTTGTACAACGTACACTACTGCAGGCTTTTCCCCAATAGTCAAAAGTAGCTTGGTAGACGTTATGTTACACAATACTTCCAATTCCCTCCTTAGCGTCCCTTGACAGCCTATACGCTCGGGCAGTCAGTGCTGTATCAGAAGATGTTTACATCGCGTCTCTCTTGGCATAAACTGTTTCGAGGTCAGAGACTATATATGCGGTCCTGGGTGTTGACATGTAAAAGCTTCCTCGTTACTGTGCCGACCAGTCCCGAGGCTTCGGATATATATGAAAGAAGGCTTTTCACTGACAGTTCAATTATAGGCTAATTTTAATTTTAATTTTAATTTTACTTGCAATCTATTGTCCACCCGATGTTACATCTTTGCAATTCTTAACCTTTCTTGACAACCTACAAGACCTCCATGACATTCAATGCCCTAACATGGCGATTATTTGGGATTTTAACGCTCCTAAATTCATAGAATTCATACTTGGCAACTTGAATGACAAAAAATCTGGTCTGTTTCTCAATATCATAAAGTCTTTCGATCTGGTGCAAAGAAATGCGGTCTTAAATAAAAATAATCAATTTTTGGACCTTGCTTTCAAGAATTTTCAATGTCATGTATCTTAAACATGTACCCTTAAACCTAGGTACTGTTCAAGGATTGCTAGCACCGTCCCTGAAACGCATCACCCTAGACTTAATTTTAAGAAAGCTAACTTCTCCGCATTGTATCTAGGTCTCGTTAATATTGACTAATCTTTCTTAAAGCTTACTGATGATGTGGAGGAGGCCTTCAAATATTAAAAAATGCTGCGTTATGACATTTTCAAGGTCGGAAAGCCCAGTTTTTCATGATTACAAGACTGACATTACCCCGCTGGAAATGGCTTTCTCCATCCGTGACCTTGGTCTATTATACGACCCTAAACTTCTGTTTACAGGTCAGCTTCAAGCAGTGGTATCCTCTGCCTCGAGGGCTCTTGGGTTTATAATTCACTCTACCAAATATTTAAGTTACATGTTCGCTATTACTGTGCTTTATAATGCTATGGTTAGATCAAGGCTCGAATATCGCTCTATAATCTGGAACCCGATACATGCAAAATACGTCACACAAGTTGAAAGTGTTCAAAAAATGTTATTTAAATATATTACTTTCAAATGAGACAGAACCTACTCCCTCGAGGCTCAGACTACCTAGCTATGTGTGCGAGTTTTGCTTTCCTAACGCTTGTTGAGCATCGTATCCTTGCCGCATGTTTATATATGTTCAAAATTTTAGGATCCGAACTAGATGTACCGGCTATTTTACAACAGATATTGTTTAAGGTTCCTCGATCTGCGACAAAGTATCGCAGCAAAGAGTTATCAAAATACATACTTTGTTGATTACGTGAAAAATTGAGCTTTTTCGCTGAAAAATAGACAAACTGAGTTTGTCTATGAAAATTGTGTGAAGAATTGCCAAGTAGTATCTTTTTTCAATTAATAGTAATACAACTTTTATTTCACCCACATTTTATACAAAAACTCTAGATTTCAATCAGCCAAACATTTCAAATCCCGAAACGAACTTTTGTTCATTAATTTGTTTATAGCGGAATAAATAATTTTTGTAATTTTTCTCACCGATTTTTGGAAATCAGAGGGCTACACGTATGAAATGTACACTTTGACGGAGAATGACCCATATAGCCTTAGCACCGATATATAACCTTCTTTGATAAATCAGAAAATCTTTTAAAGAATGACACTTCTGAAAAGTAAAAAAAAAATGTAAACTTTGTTGTTAAGAAAAAAAATATTATAAAAAATTTCAAAACAAATCAGGACCGCATTTATAGTCTCTAACCTCGGAACATTTTATGCCAAGAGAGACGCGACGTAAACATATTCTTATACAGCACTGACTGCCCGAGCGTATAGGCGGTCAAGGGACGCTTAGGGGGGAATCGGAAGTACTGGGTGACATAACGTCTACAAAGCTACTTTTGAATTTGGGAAAAAATCTTCCAGTAGTGTAGGTTAGTTAGAAAAGTGCCTGGCTGGATTCAGAAATTTTACTCTATTGGTACAAACAAGTGTTTTTGCTCACAGTTAAATAACATCAAAGTCCAGTAAACATACGTTGAAGAGGAGTTACTACCCTTATGGAAAAGAAGTATTGGTCAGAATTGGATCTAATACTTTTTTCACGAATAAGGACTGGAAATCCAATTCTTTTTAGCAAAAAAAGTGCTGATAACATACTTACCAATATTTTTTTCCATAAGGGTATAAACCAAACTTGCCAGGTCTCACTTCAATCGTGTCTAATCCCATGATGATTTCTGTCAATAAATGAATACATTTCAGTATTAAGGAATTCATGGGAAATTTGAATTGGATAGATTGTGCCTACAAAATGGCTCAAGCCTGGAATGAAGTTACATATGAAAATTTATCGAGAGCCTGGAATAAAATTTTATCCAACTGCGAATCACCTGAGGGAATCCATAGATTAGGTGAGAACCAGTAAAAAGAAGCACACGTGATGCTTGCAATTTTCAATGCATTTCTCTTTCGTTTTTTTTGCTCGAACACTCAACAATTGTGGTAAAAAAATTATCATTTTTGGTTGAAAATTCAACTGTTTTTTCGAAAATGCTTCTTTTTTATTGAAAATTCAACTATTTTTGGAAAAAATTAACTTTTTGTTGAATATTCATACTTTTATATTAAATGTTCAACAACAGGGCCTCTATTTCAACGTTACATTGAGTGATTTTTATATTAAATCGTGAAAAATATTGTTGACAAATACATATTACTAATAATAATTACCGAGCCAGGAGTGGTCGTGAGTCTCTAGAAGATCGACTGCAGGCCTAACTATGAGTTGAAGATGATCAATATGAACATCCTCTCAAAAAACGAAGTTACAACCGAAGACAGATTTGCGGATCTGTTTTCGGAAGAGTTGGAGGAGACAACTGGAAGCTAAAATGCACACTGGATATTTCCCTCCCAATCTCGATTTTATCCAGATAAACCTTGTGTTGAAGATGGTCAATATGAACATCCTCTCAAAAAACGAAGCTACAACCGAAGACAGATTTGCGGATCTGTTTTCGGAAGAAGTGGAGGAGACAACTGGAAGCTAAAATGCACACTGGATATTTCCCTCCCAATCTCGATTTTATCCAGATAAACCTTGGGTTGAAGATGATCAATATGAAGATCCTCTAAAAAAATAAAGCTACAACCGAAGACAGAGCTCCGGATCTGTCTTCGGATGAGGTGGAGGAGACAACTGGAAATTAAAATGGACTCTAGATGTCCCTCTCCAAGTCTTCATTTAATCCAGATGAACGTTCACCACGCAAAAGGAGCGTCTGCCATCTTACCGTAACAAGAGCGCATTAAGAGCCCAGGCGCCCTATGGAAAACAGGCTCATTTTGGGAAAAAATGTTACCTGAAATTTGACTTTGGATTCTTGTAGTGCTAGGATGTAGAACAGAAACCTATATGTTCAGTCCGAAATAATGATTAGTTTTCATAAAAACTCATTTGTTATTAAAAAATGGACTATTTTTCAACGGAATTTGTACAGATTTGGCCGATCGGGTCTCAACAAAAAGTGGGTTATTGTCCTCTACAGGAGTTGTGCTATCAGGTACACTAAGCAGCAAAACTATTTTTCACTCTTCAATTGCAAAAAATGGCTACAAAAAGAGGGTATGTTCTTTCGTCATAAACACTTGCCCTAGGGATCGCGGGACCTTGTAGTTGGTGGAAACCAGAGTGAACCAGAGAGGCTGCATCGCGAGGTGTATCTACTCTGGGAACTGCCAGACTCTGGTCAAGGGACTTAAACTAAGGAGCGATCCTTCCAGCGGGTAATGGCAAAGCCTCCTGGAATGTCGAAGGCACGAGTTCTTATGCTCCCAAGCTACGATGTGATCGCCGTGTCAAGGGCTGAAAGTAACCAGGGTTAACAAATCCTTGAGCATCCCGTCCTGCCCCCCTCAGTAGAGGCGGACAGGCAGGGGTCTCAAAGGAGGTGCCTTAACGGGGACTTTGGTACACCAGGTCGAATCCCATAAAATGTAGACCCGCCCCAGCAAGCGGGGCTCTGCAGGAGGTGTCTCTAATTACCCTAGCTACTCGTGGGACAATTAATAAAACACGAAAAACAAAACAATAACAATGAGAGGCCCGTTCCGGGACCCTCTTCTAACCCACCGCTGGTTATGAAAGGCTCCTCGGGGGCAGTCTACCACGAGCGGTGCGAACTTCTAGATCCCTTGCGGCTCTGGACTACCGACCCTATCTAGGGGCTCTAAATTAGCCTTTCAATGGCTGAGACGGAAATCCCTATGATGCCGATTAATCTGCACCACAGCAAAGGCGCCTCGGCGGATGTAGCCATGTGCTTGTCAGTGGTGCCAAAGTCTGCTCAAGATATCTCACCATTATCAAGGTGAGACTCAGGGGCAGTAGTGGAGAAAGGCTAGAGGTGCTTATTGCCTCGGCGTATTTCCGGGGCGATGCCGAGGGACCCACGCCTCCCAGAGAGGTGGAGGCTCTGATTCGGCACTGTCAAGAGAATAATATTCCTCTGCTGTTGGGCTGTGATGCAAACTCTTACCACACGATGTGGGGAAACACACAATAATGACAGAGGAAGAGATTTAATTGAATACATAGCGGACACAGAGTTGGTGATTCTGAATCGGGGTGATACTACCACATTCGAGACTAAAAACAGGAGTGAGGTTCTCGATTTGACTCTATGCTCGGGTGTACTGAGGAGTAGGGTAATGGGCTGGAGAGTTTCCGATGAGGAGTCTCTCTCGGACCAAAAATATATCGTGTTTTAATTAGACCTAGGAAAACCGGTGGTTTCCAACATCAGAAACCCCAGAAACACACTTTGGGACTCATATAAAAAGGAACTCAAAGGGAGGCTTGCGGAATTTCCCGTCAGCTATGGTACCATTGATGAGTTAGAGCATGCCGTGGAGTTTCCACGAAGGACTCTGACTACATCATATAAGAACAATTGCCCTACAAGCACAACTAAGTCTAGGAAGGGAGCAGAATGGCGGAATACCCACCTGGAGACTCCGTAAAAAGACAAGAATGTTGTGCAATGGGGCAAAAAGGACTAAATTCCCTTCAGACTGGGACATCTATAAGTCGGCCCAGCATGAATACAATAAAAGTATGAGAAAGTTTAAACAGGAGGATTGGAGGGCCTTCTGCCAGGAATCGAAAAACGTTTCAGAAACAGCGAGGCTCCACAAGATTCTGGCCAAGAATCCGGAAGCTCCACTTGGGCTCATAAGGTTCGATAATGGTGAGTTTGCCGATGACGAAGAAGCAACGCTGAATCACCTAATGGAAGTTTTTTCGGTTTTTTCGGGTTTTCAGCGAATCCGAACCGACCAAGAGGAGGAAGGCTGGGGCCAAGATGTGGAAGAGCCGACTGAAATTTCGCCGTTAGGGTCGTTCATTACAAAAATGTTGAATGGGCCGTAGGGTCCTTCTGTCCACTTAAATCACCAGGGGCGGATGGCATTCATCCAGCGCTTATACAAAAAGGCATGGATCTAGTCTCCCTCCTCTGGTGAAATTATTTAGGGCAGGCATAGCCTTGAACACGTGCCACTGGCATGGAAGGCTGGCAGAGTGGCCTGTATTCTCAAACCTGAGAGGGAGGGTTACACAGCTGCAAAAGATTTCTGACCAATCAGCTTAACGTCTTTTATCCTAAAGACGTTGGAGAAGCTGGTCGAGAGACACATTAGGGATGAGGTGCTCTTGGCCTTCCCGCTGTATAGAGGGCAGCATGCTTTTCAGGCAGGCTTTTCGGGAGAAACTGCGCTTCATGCTGTTGCGGCAAAATTGGAGCAGCAGTTGAAACAAAAGGAATATGCTGTGGGCAATTTCTTGGATATAGAGGGCTCTTTCAGCAACACCCCAGATAACAATCGTGCGTCTCACATCACCCGCATTGTGTAATTATCATGCTGTACGTGCGTGAAAGGGTTCATTTCGCCATCACGGGATGATAGTCACGTAGCTGCGAGCGTTATGACACGCATTTCGCTATCATATATGCCTTCACGAAATGCTTGCAAAATACAACGCACGTGTGAAGGCATCATACAGAAAACAATATTAATAGTATATTTTATTGAATTTTTTTTTTTTAGCCCCCCCCCCCCCCCCCCGCCCTGGCAAAAGAGTATAAACGCCAACATTTTTTTTTAATAATTTTTTTTCCAAAAATTTTTTTTTTCACATTTTTTTTTCAAAATTTGTGTTTCAAAAAATTTTGTTTCAAACATTTTTTTGCACAACATTTTTTTCAGAACATTTTTCTTCAAAAAAATTTAAAAGAAAATTTTTATTCAACAAAATTTTTTATATTTTTTTTCCAAAAAAATGTCTTTGCTCCACTCTATGCAATATAAAATTAGTATTTTTCGTTACCACCTCCTAACAACTTTTTCGGACAGGCGTTGCAAAAAATAGCGTTTAATACGCACTTGTTTCGCAAATAACTGTTTCTTTAAAAAATTTTGTTTTAATTCAGAAAATAGTTTTTTCAATATTTTAATAATACTTAATGAACCTATTAATAGGCTACAAGACCCTTTTTGAGAACTTTCATATGGGCACATGAAAGCTCAAAAGTATTAATTAAATGGAATCTGAACTTCTATTATTATATAATAATGAGTAATTATTATATCATAATATTATATTATGTAATACATACATAAGTATAAAGAAGATTTGTATATTATTAGAATTATTATCTTTTGTGATAAGGATATATTACTAAGTGCGTTTACGAATTTGAATGTAGCGCACGCTCAACAAAATGAATAGGTAGTCAAATGGTGGCAGATCGGAGGCTGTTTGACCAACGAAGTTGAACGTTTCCCCCACCCGTACACAACACCAGCTGACATGTTGACAATCTAAGCTGCATTACAAGAAAGGAGTTTGCCTTTTAATTAGCATTCTATGTTTGATGGTCGTTCATTGTTTGAATAAGTTTTTTAAAACAAATACAGCATTTATTAAGAAGAAAAAACTCACAAATACGGTTTGGAAAGCTTGTACCAAGGCAAGACTTTTTTCCGTTTACACTTATTTTGTACAATTAACCATTCTCAAGTTTTAGCGTTATAAATAATTCTGTTTGCACTAAAACTTACATATTTGCAGATAGATATATCAGTAAAAAAATTGAAAAAAGGCAAATTGATTTTCAAAACACATACCCAGAAAGAAAAAAAAATTCGATCGAAATAAAAGTTGTTAATATACAAGTTTCAGAAAAAGGTTTTTAACAACTATTCGTGCAATATTTATATATTGTTGTTAAAAATACCGGGGTTTAAACTTGTTCATGAACAAAAGTTTTATTTCGATCGGATTTTTTTTTCTTTTTCAGTACGTGTCTTGAAAATCAATTTGCCCTTTTTCGAATATTTTAAGTGAGATAAGTTCTGAGATATCTCTTTGCAAATTTGTCAATTTTAATGCAAATATAATTGTTCATAGCACTATAATAATTTGAGAACGATAAATTCTACAAAAAAATTTGTTCACAAATACTGTATTTATTGAAAAATCTTGTTTAAAGAATGATCGACCAACTTTTCGAAAATGCAATCACTTTTTGTTATTAGTTCTCTGATTAAAATTAAAAAAAAATTTATTTATTCTTCTTTTCTTACTTAATAATAAAATATTTATATAAATATAAATAATTTTATATTTATATGAATATTTTATTATTCTCTTATTATTATTTATTATTATTCATGATTTTATTATTTCTAATGAAAAATCACAATGTGCATGCGATATCGCACGCACGTTATGATAATCATAACATGCGTGCGATATGAACCTCAATTGATGACACATATGCGTGCGTATTCGCACGCATATGTGCGGATCGATCCGCATATATGCGTGTGATTACGCCATCATTTTGCAAGCATTTTGTTATCTGGGACTCTTCCAGAAGTCATGTGTCGAGAGGCTTTGAGATGTGACATGCCGGACCAGCTAGTATGCTGGATAGGAAGCATGCTACGCCGGAGGAGACTCGAAACCAGATGAGGTAAAGGCCTAGTAAGGGGAATAGCTCCACGGGGTTGCCCACAGGGAGGCATCCTGTCACCCCTCCTGTGGTGCATTGTATTGGACGGCCTCCTTCCAAGGTTAAATAAAGAGGGGTATCATAGTCAGGGCTATGCGGATGACTTTGTAATCCTAGTCAGGGGGGCTCATCTAGAAACGTCCATGGGTCTTACGAGGTCGGTACCGTGCATCGCAGAGGTCTGGTGCCATAGCTTACGGCTCTCAGTAAATCCGGAAAACACCAACCTGGTCATTTCCACGAGAAATTATAAAGTGCCAAAAGTTGACGCTCTTGTATTCTTCCAATGCAGGAAGTATGTCATGACTTTTTGGATGTGCAGGAGTGCCTTTGGCACGGTGTTTATATACGGAAAAAAGTATGCCTGCTATGTAGCTAGAAGAAGCCTGCGGGGATCTCTTCGTAATTACTCTAGATGCTAGAAAATCACCCTCCCAAAATCTGATCTGATCCTTTTTTCAAGATATCTTAGAAATAAGATTTTTATTCAAATTATTTAAAAATTGCTATATACTTCGATAAGTACAGCATCAATTATGAATGAATTTCGCGTATAAAAATGATTTATTCTTTTTTACATTAGAAAATATAATAATAAGTACATATTAATAATATAATAATATATATTGACAAACAGAAATAATAGTAATTTCGATATAATATGTTAAACGAAAATAAAGAAACATAAATACATTATGACTTGTTAACACAAAAATAAATATAAGTCTTTTTAGATTCACCGAAATCATCACTATTTATATCTACACTTCTAATATGAAGAGATGACAACTCAACGTTGGCATTTTTCAGTCTTTGCGGATATGAAGAATCAGTAATAAGATTGATTTTTCTTCTTTCCCAAAATTTTAGAAGTTCTCTATGTGCCGCTTCTCCGGCTTGCTCCGACCATAAGCCTACACTTTGGGTATTCAATAATTCTAGGCATTGTGTCAAATGCTGCATCAGGACATGTATTTTCAGGGTTTTGGTTATATTTGTGCTTAACAATGCGCTGTGCAATTCTTTAATGAGTTTTCCTATATCTGCAATAGGATCAAGTCCCTCGATCGGAATACATGAATTCACAATTTTATCCATTATTTTAAATGCAGTGAAATAGGGTGTGATGGCAAATTGACCGACATATACATACATTTCTCGATCAAAGAATTTTTCAACTTCTCTTAACAATTTTCTGCATGCATTGCCTTCTAATACCTCTCCATGATAATTCTTTGAAACTAACTTTAGTTTTAAAGGCCACAAAAGAGCTTTTTCTTGACCGACAAGGTGCACTAGACCATCCCAAAACAAATGGTTAACAAACCCTTGTAATATATAAATACATTGATAAAAATTTCCGCATAAGACTTCCACTCAATGTATTGGAAGTTTATTTCCGAAATGTAGGGTAAAGCTACAATACATAATGTTGTAGATTCCAAATGCAACGGATCGTGCAGCGATACATGGGTTGGATGAGGCGCATGCGCACAATTTTCGACTTATACACGCTACAATACATGTATTGGAATTCTCGACGGTGACTTCACGATTGACGACACTTGCAATACATGTATTGCAATTTTGCCATTCCAATACCGTGTTTGCAATTTTGCCTTACGCTTGTGTTGTTAAAGTGTTGGAAAATTCCAGACATTTTTAACAGTATATATATAATATAATATATAATATAAAGGGTTTGTTAACCATTTATTTTTAGATGGTCTAGTGCACCTTGTCGGTCGAGAGAAAGCTCTTTTGTGGCCTTTAAAACTAAAGATAGTCTCAAAGAATTATCATGGAGAGGAATTTGAAGGCAATGCATGTAGAAAATTGTTAGGAGAAGCTGATGAATTCTTTAATCGAGAAATGTATGTAGATGTCGGTACATTTGCCATCACACCCTATGTCACTGCATTTCAAATAATGGATAAAATTGTTAATTCATGTTTTTTGATCAAGAGACTTGATCCGATTGCAGATATAGGAAAGCTCATTAAAGAATTGCCCAGTGCATTGTTGAGCACAAATACAACCGAAGCCCTCAGCACAAATACAACCGGAGCAAGCCGCAGAACCGGTACATAAAGTGTTTCTACAATTTTCGGAAAGATGAAAAATCAATCTTATTACTGATTCTTCATATCCGCAACGACTGAAAAATTCCACCGTTGAGTTCTGATCTCTTCATATTTGAAATGTAGATATAAATAGTGATGATTTCTGTGAATCTCGAAAGACTTATATTTATTTTTGTGTTAATAATTTATAATGTATTTATTGGTCTTTATTTTTCTTTAACATATTATATCGAAATTACTATTATTTCTGTTTATCAATATATATTATTATATTACTAATATGTATTTATTATTATATTTTCTAATGTAAAAAAGAATAAATCATTTTTATGAACGAAATTCATTCATAATTGATGCTGTACTTATTGAAGTATATATCAATTTTTGAATAATTTGAATAAAAATCTTATTTCTAAGATATCTTGAAAAGAGGATCAGATCAGATTTTGGGAGGGTGATTTTCTAGCATCTAGAGTCATTACGAAGAGATCCCCGCCGTCTTTTTTCAGCTACATATCAGTCAAACATTTTTTTTTTATTTTTTTTTATAGGCTTCCGTTTCCGGTACCGATCGCGATTGTTGGTGATTTTTGTGGTGTTAACATTTTGGCTTTGGTGAAGGGAAAAGGGGAGTTTGAAAGGAGAAAGGGCGGTGAGTAGAGTGTTTAAGGGCTAAGGAATAAGTGAGAATGAAGGAGTTGGTAGAAAGGTGGTGAATGATCATAAAATTGTCAAAAGTGAAAGAGAAGGATTTTGAGGTGAGGAACGGTTGTGAAAGGTGGTGAGTTTTCACGCGGGGTGAGTGACAGGTGAGAGTGAGGGGCGGATGAATGAGAAAAGACAGTTGTTTAAGAGTGGTGAGTTATTGCGTGGGAGATTTTGAGTGATTTGTTAGAGTGGTGGCTTCAGATCTAGATTGAACAATTTGCATGGGGGATTGAAAGCGAGGGAAAGGAAAACGTGACGTAGGAAGGAGTGCGTGGTAGAATGCCGGTCACACGAAGTCCCGAGAGAGGGCAGCATGAGACAGATACAGAGAGAAGGTCGAGAACGGGCAGCGAATGTAGGCAAGAGAACGAGGCGATTGCGAATATCGAAGGTAGCGTCGGCGATAATGAGAGTAGTGATGAGGGAGAGGTGTTCATGAAGCTAGGTATGGAGGGGGGAGAGACGGTAGCAAGACAACGAGGCAGACCGACGAACCTGCAAAGACTGCAAAGAGCGCACAGTTTGAACAGTACGAACGCGAAAGGCTTTTTTGATAAGTGGTGACAACCCGCGACCACGAGTAGTGAAGGGGAGAAGTCGGAGGATAATAAAGGGGTTAGAGACGAGTTAGATGAGGAAGGGGAAAATGAGAAAGCGCTCAAGAAGATCAGGCAGAAAACACCACCTGAAAGGAGGTCAGGGGGGAGTAGTCTAGAAGGCCTCGAGAAACTCATCAGAGGCCTCCGAGAGGAAACCTGCAAAGGTTTTGACAGAGCGAGGACGCATAGAGAAGAAGTCAGGGAGGAAGTAAAAAAAATGAGAAAGAAATGGGAGGAGTGGGATGCTCTGTGGAAGGCCGAGAAAGAGGAGGTATTTAGAAAACTGGATAGGATAGAGATTAAACAGATGGAGAGTGAGAGAGAAAGGAGAAATGAAATAAGTTTGCTTGAGGAGAGGGTTAG
>CAKNXH010060407.1:202794-220548 GCA_932178445.1 Andricus quercusramuli
AGAAGGGGAAATAGGTGTGCTCATAGTAAAAGTGGGAAGTGAGGAGAAGAGAGAAATTATGGAAAGGAAAAGGATACTAAAGGGTAGGAATGAAAGAATTGACGAGGACCTGACATGGAGAGAGAGAAAGAGGAAGTGGATGGTCGAACGGAGAGCATGGATAGAGAGGAGGAACGGGTGTAATGTTCGGATAGGGAAAGACAGGCTGTGGAATGGGATGAAGTGGATCTGGGACGAAGAGAGAGGAGCTGAGAGCACAGGAATCAATACTTGGGAGGAGGGAAAACGAAGGTAATGAGAGTAAGAGAGACGGGGCGGGGTTTCCACCAGAGCAGACAAACTGAGCACGGGAAGGAGGAGGGGGGAAGGACAAAAAGAGAGGAGTGAGTGTAGCTTTCTGGAATGTGTCCGGGATAAAAAACAAGAACGAGGGATTCTGGGAGGCTATTGGGAAATGGGACGTGGTAATGCTGAGTGGGTAGACGAAAAGGATTAGAAGGGATTGAAACGAAAGTTGCCGAAGGGTTTTGTGTGGACAATGCAAGAAGCGAGGAAAGAACATGAAAAGGGAAGAGCGATGGGAGGCATGGTTTCAGGGGTTAAAAAGGAGCTGACGGGAAATGCAAAAGAGTGGTAGAGCGAGACGAAAAGCAGGAGGGCGTGATGGTGAGAAGAATAAAGGTAGCAAAAGAGAGGGTGGCGATCGTTTGTGTGTATAGAAGGAGAGGAGAAGAGGAAGGATGGAGAGTATTAAGGGAATGAATGGAGGAAAGGAATGAAGAGTTGGTCCTGATAGGAGGAGACTGGAAAAATAGAGATAGATCGGGAAGGTAAAACTCTTTTGAACTTAATAGGAGAGTAGGGGTGGTTTATTTGCAACGGGAAGATAACGGGAGATGAAAAAGGGGAAATGAATTTTATAGGTAAAGGGGAGACAGTGATAGATTACATTCTAGCAGAAGAAAAAATAAGGAAGATAATAGATAAAACGGAAGTAGGTCATTAAATAGGCTAAGATCACTTCCCGCTAATAGCGACATTGAAAGGCTCAGGATGGAAGCGGTATAGCGAAAAAAGGGAAAGAACTGGCGAAAGGAAAGTAAAAATGGGTAGATGGGGGGAGGATAAAATGAGAGAATTTAAAGAAAGAATGGAGAACGAGGAAATTAGAGGAATGGAACGGGAAGACGTCGACGCGCGCCTTGAAAAGGTAAAAGAACTAACAGAGAGGATAAAAGAACAGGTAAGGCCAAGAGAGGAGGAGGGCATGAAGAGGGGATGGTGGGACACAGAATGTAAGGAGAGTAAGGATAGAATGAAGGAAAATGTAAAAAAGTGGAGAAAGGGGCAGATAGGGAAACAGGAATATAATAGGAGAAAGAGAGAACATGAAAGATTTTTAAGTGATAAAAGACAGTTAGAGAAAAGTAGGTATATGGAAAAGGTGGAAAAATCAATCAGGGAAGGGAGTGAATGGGAGGTGATCAAAAGGGAACGAGGGGGACGGAAGGGCATCAATGAGGAAATCGAGATGTATGAGTGGACTCCGTACTTTAAGCGACTATTGGGAGGAGTGGAAAATAAGGTGTTAGGTGCAAAGAGGAAAGTAATAGAAGGAGAAGATGATAGCAATAACGAAATAAGTATGGAGGAACTGAATAGAGCGATAGGGAGGCTGAAAAGAAACAAGGCAACAGGTGAGGACGATATTGAGAACGAGGCTTTGAGGTATGGAAAGGAGAGGGCAAGAAGGTGGAGGAGTATAGGGGAATCATACTTATGTCGGTCGGATAGAAAATATATACGGAGATTCTCAGAAAGAGATTAGAAAGGGAGGTGGAAGAGAAAGGGATTATTCCACACAATTAGACGGGCTTCAGGAAAGGGATGGAAACAGTAGACAACATTTATGTACTGAATTATCTGGTGAATAGGAACTTAGGGAGGAAGAAAGGGAAGTTAGTGGCCTTATTTGTAGACTTTAAGGCGGCATTTGACTCGGTAAACAGAAAGGTGCTATGGCAGGTTATGAAAGAGAGGGGAGTGGACGAAGGGTTGGTCGAGAGGATAAAGGAGATATTCGAAGAGACTAAGATAAGGGTGAGGATTGGAAAAGAAAAAGGGAAGATTTTTTGGAGTGAGGAGAAGGATAGAATGTGTGACTAAAGTAATGGGGCATCTGTGGGGCATAGGGAAGAGAAGGTTTAAAGATGACTGGAAGATGAGACTGTGGATGTTTGATGCTTTGGTGTGGTCAGTCCTAAGTTACGGAGTGGAGATCTAGGGATGGAAGGAGCACAAGAGGGTGGAAAGTATGCAGAAGAGATTCTTGAGATGGGTAATGGGAGTGAGCTGGAGCTGTCCAGGGTATATGTTGAGGGAGGAATTAAGTAGAGGTAAAATGGTTATTAGACAGATGAAGAGAGCATGGAACTTTGAGGAGAAACTAAAGAGGGGGGGAGGGAAGCAGGATAGCACAAGCTTGTCTACGGGAAGTAGTAAACAAAGCGACTAGGGGTAACACAGAAGGATCAAGGTGGGAGAAAGAGAGACAACAGAGGAGGAGAGAGTGCGATATAAGAGCAGAAGTCAGAGTATGGCAAGAGTTGGAGAATGAACTGGTAATTAAGGAGGGGGAGGAAAGATGGAAAAAGATCGTGGAATCTAAATACAACAGGTGGTATAAGGTAGTGAAGGCTGAAGGAGAACCAGAATATTTAAGAGGGGTGAAAAAGGAGAGTAAATGGAACCACGTGATACGATTTAGGATGGGAGAAGGAATGAGAGAGTGTAGGTACTGGATGGATGAAGAGGAAAGAAGATGTAGAGTCTGCCATTAGAGATAGAATCAAGGGGACATATTTCAGAGAGATGTACGAGGGATGAAACAGGTGGTGAGATTATGGATGACAGGATAAGGTGGATCTTGGATGGAAGTGGGCAAGGGGCAAGCTGGATGATGAGACTGGAAGAAATGAGAGAAAGTAAGGGGTATACAGTAGGGAAAGGCCAATCGCGCACTCCTATACAAGGAGAGTAAATTGAATAAAACTTTTAAATCATGGTAAAGGAAAAGGTAAGAGGAAACGGAAGCCCAGGAAACTCAATAGTCAGCAAATCTCGATAGTAATTTTGCTCAGACAAAGCGTTAGCATATAAGTTAATATTAGTTCAATATTATTGTTTAGGTAGTAAGTATTATTAAGGTAGAGTAAGTGGTTTTTGTAACGTACTGTAAAGGGAGCGGAGGCCCTCAAACCCGTAAAAGGGAGAGAATAAATACATACATACATACAGTCAAACTTTTTTCCGTATATTGACACCGTGTTGGGTTGACGTGGGGTCTAGGGCCTATAATGCTTTCATGGCTCTACTCTGCTGTCCTAAAACCAAGGCACCTACATGAGGCCGTGGTCTGGTGGCCACAAGCAGAACTTAAAACGATGCAGGACAGACTGCGAAGGTTACAAACGGTAGCATTAAGGGCTTTGACCAGAGCAATGCTAACTACGCCCACAGCAGCAATAGGATTCATGCTCTGTGAAGAAACCCTACATGTTGCGATAACTGCTAGAGCGGCACAAACGATGGGCCGCCTGGCAAGAGCAAATAGATGAACTCGGGGGATTAGGCACACTAGGCTCCCGAGTTACATCAGCGCGCTGCCGATTCTAGAGATAAGGCAAGATAAAATAACAAAACGCTTCAACTTTGCCATAGCTTTCCGCGTATGCATTCCAGGCAGGGATTTGTGGAAAGCAAATGGTAACCCGCTCCTCCAAGGGGAAATCTGGTATGCGGATGGCTCCAGGGGAGAGGGAGGGTGCAGGCGCAGGAGCAGGAATCTATGACAGCAAGAGACGCAGGGAGATAGGGATCCCACTTGGGCGACATGCTACTGTCTTTCAGGCATAGGTCATGGCCGTCCTTCACTGTGCTGAAACACTAATAGAAGAAAACGCTACTGGCAGAAAGATTACGATCTTCTCGGACAGCGAAGCGACACTAACTGCATTAGGAAAACTAAACATAACATCAGAACTGGTTTGGGAATGCAAAAAGGCATTAAACCAACTTGCAGAAAGAAACAATGCGGCTCTCATATGGGTCCTTGGTCGCACTCGGATCAAGGGCAACGAAAAGGCGGATCAGTTGGCAAAATGCGGTGCAACGAGTGAATGCATAGGACCGGAACCGGTACTGGGAGTAGCGTCTTGCTGTGTTGGGATGGCAATTAAAAGCTGGGTCCGAACAAAACACCGGGAATACTGGGAACAAATCCAGGGTTGCCGTCAAACGAAATCCATCCTAGGTTTTAGGTATAGGATGGATAGAGCCGTGGAAATCTTGGGTTTACTCACGAAAGATATAAGTACAGCGGTACGGATCCTAACTGTGCACAAGCACTTAAGGGCCCTGGAAATCGAGTGTAAATCGTAGATAATGGATTCAGGCCAAACGGCGAAGCCATTTTGTCTGATTTTTTGTGTAAATGATCTAAAGGGTATATAGATTGTCGGTACGGCTCGCTTTTTTCGGAAAAAAATCTATTTTTCATTTAACAATGTGAATAAGCAAAGATTACTTTTTTGTGGTACAGTGTTCTACTATTAAGCAAAACATGTAGCAGGTAAAGCAGTTAGCGTGCCAAGAATTCTTTTGCGCGACCCTAGCGGAGAAGGGAGAAACTACTATACATTCAGGGACGAACAGAATGTACACAAAAACTAGGGGCCCCTACCCAAAGGAGTGGGTAAATTCCCGAAAGGTTTGTTGGGTGGCAAACTTACGGCGAAAGAAGTACCTTTTGTACATTAAATGACAAGATACAAGCTTTCTGTATAAACGGCAGATTATACAAACGTGTAAGATATCGATAATATTTGTCGCCCAATTTCCTCCGAAAATACCAGATTGATTCGCATTTGACACAAACTGTGCATGTTTGCACAACTCAGGGGCTGTCGCTGCAATAACCGGTTATAGAAGTGTGAAGCACGTGTAGTTGTTGAAATATAAAAAGCAAATTCTGCTACTTTTTTCTACAAAATGGCCTCCTTTCAGCTAATTTGACTGTACTCTATGTACGCAGTTGTACGTGATTTTCGTGTTCTTTTTAAATGTATCTGAAAATGTTATGAAATCGGTGCGATATTTGTGAAATCATTCGTATTCGTTTGAAATCATTTATACATATGTGAAATCGTTTTATATCTTTGCAATGTTTTGAAATCTCTAAAAAGTGGTGGACTGTACCCTTTTTGACATGTTTGGAATTTTTTAATTATTTTACAATGATTACGAAATGTTTATGAAATTGTAGAAATATTTTTTACATCTTTCGGAAATCTGTTGTATTCATTGTATGATTTTTTAAACGAATTTATTATAAGGGCATTTGTCGGCAGAAAAATTAGTTTTTTTCAATGGCAGTCCTTTCATTTAGGAATTACATGACAACTTCAACAACATTCATAAGTAGTTTATACATTGTATGATTTTTTCAAACAAAGGTAATAAACGAATGTATTAATCAGTTTTTTTTTAATGTCAAATTGAATTCAATGTTGAAATAAGTACAGTATAAATTTTCTGTAAAGATTACTGGATTTTCGGCAGAGTTTACAGAATTTTCAGTTATCTGATGAATTATCGGGTATTTTCTGTAATATTTACTGAACTTTTCTGTCAAATTGACAACCTGAATATTAATCAAAAAGTATGTAAATTTTCCATAAAGTCTTCGTAAATTTTTAAAATTACGGAAAATTCAGTAAACTCTGCAGAAAATTCGGTAAGCATTACAGAAAAGATATGCTGTCCCTATTTTAACTGAAAATCCTGCAACTTCAGCAGACTAATAACATTTTTGTCCATGAAGACTTACTATTTCCTGTAGTGAGCTTACTTCTATGAAAAGTAACTTCGCCGATTTCGCATTGTAACGCATAGATGTATATGTATACATGCACTACACGTATTCTATATACGATTTATAGATAGTTTAGCTCGAAACTTTTGATAACAAAAATGATGTGAAATGTCCCTCGATTTGAAAAGGAAAAAATTATTTTATATATGCTTACTGCACTTCATTTACAATTATTCATACACAATACAACCACAGAGACTTACTCATAGATCGCACGCTCAAACGCTTTCAAAAATCGCCCTCGCTGGGGAATCGAACCCTACCTAACGTACCTCGAACCGGTCCTAGAACCTAAATATAGCGCACGCGTTAGTGAATTGAGCTACGGAACAGCTTAGATTTTTCTGAAAAACTCTCTGCCAAGCGTTTTCTCTGATAAAAACGGGGCCAGCTAACAAATGATAATAAATGTCTACTTGAAATTTTTCAAATTAATCTCTTATAGATAATATCTAATATTTTGCAACGGGCTTGAGAAAAATATTTTGCTTACAAGCATTAACTCACACAGTAAATATATTATTAGTAATTGATATGTATTATTATACAATTATTAAAATGTACATATTTTGTATAATAGAAAATTGTGACTTGAAAAAACGTTTTCTCATCGAATTTTTGGAATTTTTAATTTCATTTTATTATCATCTCACTTCATGTAAAACGCAACATTCATTGCCATTACTAATATAGAAATGAAGAATAGTTCAAACACCGTAATAATATATCAAATGCAACATCGAAATCACTATTTTAAGATGAGACGAACGTGGAATAGTGATTCAAATGTAGATTTTTTACAAAAATAAAGTTTTTCTCATGAGATATGGGGATGCTGGATTAGAGTAAAAACTGTTAAACGCAAAAAATATTCGTTTTCCAGAAACCGGAACTTTTCGATTTTTTCTGTCAATTTGACAGAAAAGTTCAGTAAATATTACAGAAAATACCCGTTTTCATCAGATAACTGAAAATGTTGCAAACTCTGCAGAAAATTCAGTAATCTTTGCAGAAAATTTATACTGTACTTATTTCAACATTGAATTCAATTTGACATTGAAAAAATAAACGAATTTTTCTGTCGACAAATGTCTGATTAATACTTTCGTTTATTACCTTTGTTTGAAAAAATCATACAATGCATCAACTGATTATGAATGTTGTTGAAATTGTCATGTAATTCCTAAATGAAAGGACTGCCATTGAAAAAAAAAATTTTTCTGCCGACAAATGCCCTTATAATAAATTCGTTTAAAAAATCATACGATTAATTGAAAAAGTAGGAATTTTGCTGAAATTATCAGAAACTTCCTAATGTATTATAAGGGCATTTGACGGCAGAAAAATTATTATTTCTTTCAATAGCAGTCCTTTCATTTAGGAATTACATGACAATTTCAACAACATTCATAATTATTGGATACATTGTATGATTTTTTTAAATCAAAGGTAATAAAGAAATGTATTAATCAGATATCTGTCGACAGAAAAATTTGTTTTTTTTTTCGATGTCAAATTTTTTAATTAGGAACTTCATGATAATTTCAGCAATTTACAATGAATACAACAGATTTCCGAAAGATGTAAAAAATATTTCTACAATTTCATAAAAATTTCGTAATGATTGTAAAACAATTAAAAAATTCCAAACATGTCAAAAAGGGTACAGTCCACCACATTTCAGAGATTTCAAAACATTGCAAAGATATCAAACGATTTCACATATATATGAATGATTTCAAACGAATACGAATGATTTCACAAATATCGCACCGGTTTCATAACATTTTCAGATACACTTAAAAAGAACACGAAAATCACGTACAACTGCGTACATAGAGTACAGTCAAATTAGCTGAAAGGAGGCCATTTTGTAGAAAAAAGTAGCAGAATTTGCTTTTTATATTTCAACAACTACACGTGCTTCACACTTCTATAACCGGTTATTGCAGCGACAGCCCCTGAGTTGTGCAAACATGCACAGTTTGTGTCAAATGCGAATCAATCTGGTATTTTCGGAGGAAATTGGGCGACAAATATTATCGATATCTTACACGTTTGCATAATCTGCCGCTTATACAGAAAGCTTGTATATTGTCATTTAATGTACAAAAGGTACTTCTTTCGCCGTAAGTTTGCCACCCAACAAACCTTTTGGGAATTTACCCACTCCTTTGGGTAGGGGCCCCTAGTTTTCGTATACAGTGTGTTCGTCCCTCAATGTATAGTAGTTTCTCCCTCCTCCGCTAGGATCGCGCAAAAGAATTCTTAGCACGCTAAATGCTTTACCTGCTACATGTTTTGCTTAATAGTAGAACACTGTACCACAAAAAAGTAATTTTTCTTATTTTCATTGTTACATGAAAAATAGATTTTTTTCCGATAAAAGCGAGCTGTACCGACAGTCTATATACCCTTTAGATCATTTGCACAAAAAATCAGACAAAATGGCTTCGCCGCTTGGCCGGAATCCATTATCTACGATTAACACTCGATTTCCAGGGCCCTTAAGCTATCATATGCACAAAATGGCAGAGTGCAGGAAATGTGGCAGGGATGACGAAACATCCCTGCATGTATTACAACGCGAATAGTGGTCGGCACACTGGGCTTCATCAAGAGGTCTTGGGTTAACTGCTGAGAGCGAATAGGTAAGGGTGTGGTACAATAGGCTTTATACCTTGAGCGTCAGTGGAGCTCTTCACAGGCTTCCCGCTCGTCTTACAAGTAACTAACTGAATTCGTCATAAACGAATAGAATAAATTTGTCAACTTTCACTCAATGGAACCGGGTTAGAACTCATTCGATGTGTGCTATGTTTCTACACATTTTCAGAAAAAAATGTGCTTCAAGAGGGGGGAGATACTATTTTTTTTCAAAAATTACTGCTACTGAAATTTTCAACCTACAGAGCTGAAATTTACATAACGTACAGAATGAGAGCTATTTGTTACCTATTTGTTACCTATTTGTTAACTATTTGCTATTAACTTTCCGAGGCAATGTATTATTATTCTGTTTTTGATTATGATTATGATTATTATAGTCAATCCAATACAAAATATAATTATTGAAAAAATAGGGATGATAAATAAAACAGTTTTAAATGTAATGTATTATATATAATTTTTTCGAGAAGCATCCAACAGATTTGTAACCAGCTCGGAAGGCTAGTTCAAATCTAAAAAAACACCTTGCTACATCAATCTGTTGCTGAGATATTAAAACTGTTTACAATTTGAACACGTGAAATCAATTCCGTCGCGAGATCCTGGCATGCCACAGCAGCTTTCCCTAATCTGCCTAAATTTGTAAGCCATTTTCTTGCAATTGAATTATTAAAAATCGTTTTTGCGCTAAGTGGATGTACTTGATAGGACAATCCCTGTAGAGAACAATAACCCACTTTTTGTTGAGATCCTATCGGTTTTGCACACTTTTTATGTATGAACTTTTTTTCTGACAGACATATAGGTTAGTTGCAATGAACAAACAACTTGTTTTTGCTATATTCGACGATTATTTACACACACAGTGCTTCCGAAACCTTGGACGCAAATATATAGGATTTTGTTCTACATGCTAGCATTATAAGAATTGGAAGTCAAAAATCAGGTAGCATTTTTTTTCCCAAATTTCATAGAGCGCCTGGACTATCAGTCAATTACGATAGTTCCGTAGGAACCCCTAGTACAGCTTTTTCTATCAGAGGTGATATTAAATTTATTGGAATACCAATTTTCTTTTCTAGATAATTGGCGGCAATAAAGATCGAGCACCATTTAGCCGTTGCTCATCAGATGTGATGCTAACGGACATCATTCGAATTGGGGTAATAAATACACCAACCACGGGGGTGAGTCTTTATTAGATTACCTCTTAACTACTGATATAACTTTATTGAATCAGGGTAATAAACCTACCTTCGTGACATTTAGATGTCGCCAGGTAATTGATTCAACTTTTAGTTCGATGAATATTAGCGAAGTGTTTAAGGGATGGTACATATATATCGTCGGATACGCCTCGATCGAATCGTAACATTATTCTTTATATGAACATTATTTACTGCTGATTTTGAGCATTATTCACATTTTTCTAATATCTGGATTAATTGTAGTAGCATCAATTTTTATTTATGAGTGATATTTGCTTCGAAATGTAGTTGTATCGAGTGTCCCTCTTGAGGAATTTATTCATAAGAAATTAGACTCGTCGACGATTTAATGTGTCCTAGTCAGGAAATTGGCTCCGAGTACACACGTAGGTACCAATTCTGGGAGGACGATAAACCTAAAACGAAATGCTCGAATATTAACGAAAATTATTACGGAAACTATACCAATCATATACGGTTCTCGATTAACGTTAACACCGATTTAACTTTTTTCCAATTTAAAACCCAGAATTGTAAAACAGTTTTTTACAATGAATTCTCTAGAAATGAAGTCCATCGATTCAATGTCTATTATCGCTCTTATCTCAATAGTCTTCATTAAAAAAATTCAGTTAGCCTTATTTCAAATTTCTATCGGGAAATGAGCCCACAGAAGCAAATTCGAGTTGCCCTAGATCTTTTCGACATTGATCGGCATTATCTTGATGTAGTACAATTTCAGATTATTTCACTCTTTTTTTAAATTGCTCCTGTATTCGTTATTCATCAATTTTCTTTTATTTTTAAATATGCATTTTATTTGTCGCGGCCCGGATTTTGTGTCGCTAGTATCATTTTTCTCTACTCCCTTTCTCTGTGGAACAACTAGGACTCCTTTTAATCATTGATTTAGCTAAGTGAAACTAGATTTCGTGCAAACCTTCGTGCCATGTTTGCTATTGTACGAAATGTCATTTCACTTTCCTAAGTTTCAAATTGTGCATAAAATTCCTTTTAGGTAAATTGACTTCTTTAGGCTCATAGGGAAAAATCTAGAACACATTCTGGGAATTCAATTAAATTCTGAGATACATGAATTTTGTATTGCGGGCGCGTTTATTTTTCTACTCTTGATAAAATCGTGTTTGCCGTTGACGAAACCTAATTGGATGAGCTCCCATATGGTGATGGGTTAAAAATGCCAAAGGGGTCTTGTATGTTTCACCAAACACATCACGAATCGAATAATTACAACTATCACCTTCCCTCATTAGTAACTCTAGTAGTAACTCAGTCGCGTATCGGCTCAGATTTTGTCCCGGTCTAGTTGAATTTTATAAATATGATTAATGAAATTATATTGAACAGTTTCAGTGCCCCTCCCGCCCCCGAAACCAAAGGAATGTTTCAAATTTGATTTAAAATGTATTCGTTTTATCTCTCTGGGCTTTAGTACTCTCCTAAATGGATGCAACGAATGAACATAAATTGGTTGATTTTGAAATTTTTTAAAAAGTATGGGTTGTTTCTAAACGAATGGATACAAAAAATTTGTTTAGAAACAATCGTTTATATTTAATGGCATGGTTCTTTTGTTGCTTAGTTTTCCCAAACCTGTTGAATTGAATGCCATTGACACATTGAGTTGATTTGAGTTGATTCTAGTTTAATGTTATTGTTTCCTAACGTATATGCTTTGTCGCTAACAATTATAGTTTTCATTTCGTCCATTTGTTTATTTCTGTTTGTTTATATCTATTATAATTTTCTATGTACTTTTTTCTTCTTTCCTTATTTTTTATTGTTTGTATTTAATAATCTTGCTTATTATCTATCTCTTGTTTACTTAATGACTGATATTTTTTTTCTTAAACTTCTATTCACATATTTTTCTTGTATACATGTTGAATTATCTCATTTGAAACTAGTTTTAATTTTTCTCTTTTATCTAATTTATTGCCAATTTGTTTCTTTAGATTTCTATTCCCAGCTATATATAAATATTCGAAATTTATACTTCTATTAGGATGAATTCGACCATGATTCGAAGGGTATTATGTCATACTTGAGGCTATTCCCATTTCTTCTCTTACAATAATTCATTGGATCAGGAGTATGGCAATGTCTTTCATTTTTCTTTTAAACTTGAATCTCGATGATGATGTTTCCTGGTCGAATATCCATAGTACGGAAAGAACCCATCTATTCCTTACATCTTGGGTGGTTCCGTGTTGTGAAAAAAGTCCGGTGGTCTTCCTGAGTGCTTTCCCCACATTTTCACAACTTAGAGCATTTTCTAGGGTGGCTTTTCGGAAGTTTCATTCACTTTTTCCAAATTATTCATTGGTTTTTGTGCCTCGAATAATTTGCCTGTGTGTATTTGTTTGGAAGCATAAGTGGCATTATTTCGTTTCCGTTGATAATATTTGTTCTACTTAAAGACAGGAAATTAGCATCAAGTAATTTATGATTAATAATTTTTTGCTTTCTACGCTTGGGAGCGAAATTTCCCGATTTCGTATATATTATTATTTTGCTCTTCGATTCTCTTATCGAATAGAGCTTTTCAATTTCGCCAATGACGTCTATGGTGCCTGCAATTGCAGTCAAGTTTCCCTTGTGTGTGGATATTATCATTAAAAACTTTGGAAATATGCTTCCCAGAAACATCTATTCCATTTTCATTTCTTCTAAACGTACACATTTGTGATTCATCTTGAATAACTCATAGAATTACTGCTTCAATATTTATTCCTTCGAGCTAAGGTACGGAGTTTGGATTGGTACCCGACTGGATCTCATTAAGAATGGTCTTTTATCGTTTAATTCTAATTCGTTGTCGTTTGCAGATATTTGGCTCCGTTTCTTTGAAAAATAGTATATTACATAGCAAGGAGGAGAACACCGTCTTTTCATGATAAGGGCAGTGTTTTCGGAACGAGTGGTAGGCGAGGGCAGCAGGCCCGAGACTATCACGAGTTCCAAAAACATTGCCCGAGCCATGAAGACGGCTCTCCTCCCATGGCATGTACTGTATTTATTTTTTGGAATGACGCGCAAAATGTGAAGCGTATTCTGCTAGTGGAGGATTGAACGTTATCTCGCTTTTTGAGTAGGCGCAACCAAGCGCATTTGATACCTGTTTTATAATGTTGGACCTCAACACCCAAACACATCTATTTTACTGTTACGTACAGGATAATAATTTTTAATATCAAGAACTGGTGAAAAGCTTGAACTATTACATAATGTACCGGAGGTTCAAGCTGCCAAATTAATTTATTAATTTGTTTAATTTTGTGGGATCGTGACCACCATCTTACCAATTAGGGATGTTTCCTTTTTCTGCTGCTTCTTACCATTAAATTTCAATGATGAAAGGGGTTTTCTTTTGAATAACTAACGCACTGAATCTAGTTTAATTTTAATCCATTCAAATTAAAACAGAATGAAATAAAGAACAGATAGTAAAATTCCAAAGGAATCAAGAAGACAAAGTAATTTCACATTTGACTTACTCTAACTTATAGCTACCGCTACACTTCATTCGCCAGAGAAAAGGAAGGGGCGGGAAAGGATTTGATTTCTCGTTTTTAGGACAGGATGGAACTTGTCCGGTTCACAGCTTTCCTGGGACCGTCGCTCTACGTAGAGAACTGCACTAAGCTCGAATCGCCCTTTCTATTCTGGCGCACTAAGCTGATTTGCAGAATCGACACATCCTTCACGGTAGGAAACGATCACTTGAATTCCCGTTCAGTCTTCCGTCGACTAAAGATTCGAAAGTGTTTTACGTCCGTTCGTAGATCTGTCTGGATGAGCCAATTAAATCTATCAAATTATGTCCGGTGATGCCGTCATTCGATGCAGTCCGGGTTCGTCAAAATTGTATAGAAACGTGGGCCCTTTAGTGCCGTTTGCAGGGCGACGTCCGTTGATATCTAATCAAAAATAAGGGGTCAGGTCGATGGTACCATTTGAAAACGTCGTTCCTGGCCAATGACTAACTTTGATCACTAATGACGTTGCGGCCCAGCTCAGTCACGCGTCGAGTGCAGACAGGCGAGAGGAACCGTGTTTTTTTTCCAGATTCCTTAGTACTTCTAGTCGGTACAAGAAGTAGTAAAGACCTGCCATGAGAATTTTTAGTATGTCCGACTCGAAGGTAGGAATACATAGGTGAGGTGGGGGCATTTTTGCAAGCACTGCTAATTTTGATTGGATGGTTATTGTCAGGCGACAATTTAGAAGGGAAACATGGAAGGGAACTATGGAATGATGCTGTATTGTAAATAACTGACTTCTGAAAAAAATTCTGACTGTCAAAACGTGACTTAGAGACACGTTTGATTCCTTTATTGCAATATTTTTTAATTATAATTTGAATTTGATTGACTATTGGTTATTAATTGTTTTTAACTTAGTTTATTTATTTTAGTAGTTTATAACTGTCCATTATCTTTAGTCTATAATTTTAAAAATATTTCTTAATAGTAAGAAATTGTTAATTAGGCAAGGGTGATTTATATATTATTATTAAGGGTTAATTATTATAGGTCATATCAGTTGTCAAAACAAATCATTTGTTTACATAGGAAGGAGGTTGGAAGATACGGAAATGCACTCGCACCGCGAGCGAATCATTAGGTGTAGTTGTGCTTAGGTAGGTCTTTCCTCATCTCTAGTTCTCACGTCTTTCTATTATACTCTTATTTATTGCCATAGGCGAAGGAATGTTCATGTTGGCTATGTTTTAATGCTGCTTACGTTGCGTATATCTTCCTGGTGAGTTGAAATTAATTTTGAAAAGGTTGAATACAAAATTTAATTACGTCCCAGGAAGTAACACACACACACACACACACACACACACACACACACACACACACACACGCGCACACACACACACACACACATATGTATATATATACGTGCTTAAAAGTGATTTTAAAATTCTCCATTCACGCAAGCGCCTTAGTCGTGGGGATCACTCACAATCACTGATCACTTCACATGGGTTGAAATGTTTGCACCGGTAGTTGTACATTGGGCAAGAGCATCCCAGGTACTTTTGGCTGCTTTTTCAGGAGCCCGCTGGATCATTTTCGTGAAGAGGATCTGATTTGAATTCGTGTTAGTAGCTCATGGAGCTATTGTTGATAATTCTAACTCATCTTCATGATGTTGTCCGCGGTCAGCTTCTTTGAAATTTTGAGTATTTCGTTTAATGTCACAAATACTGGACCTACTGGATCGCTTCTTCCTAATACAAGCGACACAGGCTAATATTACTATTCAGATTTGAGAGTGACAAAAATAGGTTATTAGACCATAAGGATTCTTCATTTTTGTAATTTTTTCGATAGGTAACGTCTTCTTTTGATGACCTTATAAGCATAATTCCGTGATGTTAATTTTCTTTTCATTGTGTCCAACGATAGGTGATATTTTTATTTGGTCTAAATGTAGAGCTGGCTGATAAATGAACTCTGTAGAATGTCGATTGACTGAAAGACTGGTTAAAATTTCGGACTCTGTTTTCAATATACAGCTTGGAGCTAATTGGACTATTCCCAATTTTGATAACAGAATTTTTATCAATGGTTACATTGGGCAGATTAATTCTGCTGACTGCTGCCTGTCGAGAGAGTAAATCCATCCCGCTAAAGTCTTCATCTTGATCCAATATGGGTCGCTCTGGTATGAAATTTTGATATCGCAGATTTCAAACGTGTCTTGTGTTGGGTGGAGCAGCATCTCACTTTGGCAAGTTTTACTGGGCGGCGTCTCGTAGATGATAAGATCTCCCTTGCAAAGATGATATTGCTGAAGGTACTTACATTCCAAGAATTGATCTTCTGTCATTCGGATGTAGGTTCTTTGAGATTCATCTACGGCGATATATCTAGACTTAGAATTTATATACGCCCGGCCAGATTTGGTTACAAATATTTCTTGAGGTACGGGTATTGAATGAACATGCTGGAGTTGACAATCTGTTTTGTCGAGAAGTGGTATATCCAGTACGAACCTTAAAGATCCATTCCTCACCATGATCGTTGATGTTGATATTTGTTCCAATTCCTCAATACTGACATTTAGAATGTTATGTTTCCTTTATATGTTGATATATTCACTATATATATATATATATAGCAGCATATTGTTGACAAAATAAGGCTGTTATCTGACGCAAGGAGGAGGATACAGAAGAGGGAGAGATGGATCAGGGAGAATCAACAGTTTCTCGCTGACCCATCGCGCCTCTTCAGTGATCCCCCTGTTTTTGTAAAAAATCCACCCAAGCCCAAGGAGGTAGAGACTTTTTGGAGAGAGGTGTACAAGATCCCGAAAACACTAGAGTTGAAGGAAGATACTGACAATATCATCCGCTTCAAGGAGTTTTGCGACAGCCTCATAAAATCTGAGGAGGAGTGCCCATCAGTCACTGCCGAAGAGGTGAAAAAAGCACTTAGAGGCACGAAGAACTTTTCCGGTGCTGGACCAGATTGTATCAAGAACTTTTGGTGGAAGAAGTTTACTTCTACACACCAACATTTGGCCCGCATATTCACCTCATATTTAAAGTCGGAGATGCCCATTCCGCAGTGGCTAGTGTTAGGACGCACTATACTCCTACCGAAAAAAGGCGACTTGTCCAAACCAGAGAATTACAGGCCAATAACTTGTTTGAACACACTGTATAAGATCTTTACAGCTGTCCTAAACAACAGGATTGTTCGACGAATTGAGCCTGTATGGCGAGAGATGTACAAACAACGTGGCTCGAAAAAAGGTGTAGCAGGCTGTCGAGAGAACCTGCTGATTGACAGGTGTGTCTGTAAAGACGCTACAGTCCATCAGCGCGTCCTGTCAATGGCCTGGATTGACTACCGGAAAGCTTTTGATTCAACCTCTCATAGACTTATCATCTGTCTGTTGGAAAGCTTGAAGGTACATCCACACATAGTGAGATGCATAGAGAGATTGATGCCTCTTTGGAAAACTAGATTTACCATCTCATCTAGGAATTATCGTCTGACGACGAACAATGTCACCTTCCAGAGGGGCGTTTTTCAAGGGGATAGTATGAGCCCTTTGCTTTTTTGCATCACACTTTTGCCTCTATCTCTCGCACTACGAAATTCTCCTGGATACCTCTGTGGCGACACTAATCAGCGTGAGCATAAGGTCACTCATGTATTCTATATGGATGACCTGAAGATCTATGCCGCTGGTAAAAGCAAACTTCAAACTGCTTTAAATATCGTCAAGAACTACACAGGAGAGATTGGGATGGACTTTGGTTTGGACAAGTGTGCCAAAATTCATTTGAAGAAAGGAAAGATTACTGGCGTTCCCAAGGACCCTGAGCTTGTGGATATAAGTGTTATTAGACACCTTAACACTGGAGAGACCTATACATACCTGGGCGTGCCTCAAAGCCGCATTCAGGACGTAACATCAGTGAAGGAGTCTCTCCGAAGCAGATACAAGCATCTTCTTCGACAGATTTGGTCTTCCAATCTGTCGGCGTTGAACAAGGTATCTGCGACTAACATGCTTGCCGTCCCGGTTCTACTCTACTCGTTTGGGGTGGTTCAATGGACGAAGAACGAGCTTAAGGCCCTTGATGTCACCACGCGTAAGATCATGCATATGCATAAAAGCTTGCATATCAATTCGTCAGTTCCGCGATTATACATTTCACGCCAGCAAGGCGGACGCGGACTTCTGAATCTCCAGTGTCTTCATAACCGAATTGTTTTAAGTACAGCTTACATCGTTGCGAATGGCAGAGATCCTCTCCTAAAGATGGTCAGAAACCACGAGATGATTGGCGAAGGGGCGTTCCTTTACAAAGCCGCGGAGCAAGCTGCCGAGACCCTTGGCCTGAATTTTAACATCAGAAGTGAGGAAAGTGCATTACTCCATCTAGATGCT
>CAKNXH010060407.1:220948-238501 GCA_932178445.1 Andricus quercusramuli
CGAATCTTAAAGATCCATTCCTCACCATGATCGTTGATGTTGATAATCGTGCCAATTCCTCAATACTGACTTTTGTTCCTCGAGTAGGAAACATGAGTTAGGGAGCATGGCCCTGTACACCTCGATACAACCTCTAGTTGGTTAGTGGTTAACAGAGAGGGATGTAGATGTCCTCTTCTAGCGTTGTATATGGCATCTAGGAGTTGATCGGCTCATCTTGTGTAGCTATCCAATCCGGCGCCCATCATTCTCAACATTTGATTTAAAGTGTTTGTGTAGTTTATTTGTGGCATATATTTTCTAATTTGATTGAACATCACTGCAGTATTGGTTAAATCGAGTTTAAACTGATTAAGCTGTCTTTCTTGAATTACTTCGCTTCGATGAATTTGCTTGAAATCAGCTCTCAAAACATGGATTTGTTGCCAATGAGATGAGATAAATTCTTTTGTGCATCGGTTACTTAATTGATTATTGCGTCTAACAGTTGCTCATAATCATAGGTGAAAAGTCCTGCAACAGGTCCGATTATTCCACCCAGAAATCCTCGAATCCGGGATGTTGTCCGTTGTCTGATCTTCCTCGGTAGGTTTTGTGGATGAAGGTTTTCAGTCCTACGTTCCAGTTCTTCCATCCCGAGTCGAACATCCTTCAAACGATTTTCAGCAGCGTCGTGTTTCCTAGTCAATTTGTAAGATTCGAAGATGTTGATGCAGTCTTCGCCGAGTGTCACTTTGCAATTCTCCAGTTGAGATTTGGTTCTGCGTCCATATGTCTCTAGGAAATTCTGATATTTTTGAATGTCCATAAAAATAGTGAGTCTCCAGACACAAACACTCCTTCGCAAGAGTTTCTCCTTCTCGTAGTCGATTCCGGTGCTGCTGGTAAGGGGAGTGATCTATGTAGGGTACCTCAATGTTCCGTCTTGAAAATGGTGAGGTAAATTTTATCTCTTGGGCAGGTTTGGAACATTGTAACTTTCGTGGCTGATAATCTTCTTTTTCTCCTATTGGACGACTCAGCTCTTTCTCCTTACTCGTTGTATTCGCAAAGGGTGTTGACCATACTACCGGTGCTACGGAAGGCAAGGGGGTTATAAAGAGTGATTGCTGTGATATAGGGTCCTTTATCTGAGGAGATTTAATTTCTTCGGGAACGCCCGTAAAACGCACGATACTTCGTCGCTGAGGAGCGACGACCTTGCTACAGTCTAAGGTTGTATGGACATATCGTTTATTTAAGTTGTCGACTTCCAGCAGTTATTTTTGATGTTCTTCGAAAGCCTTTAGGAAGCTGTTCACTTTGAGCGTGAATTCGTCATCAATAAATTCTCCGCAGGGATCTTGCTTTTTCAATTCTTCCAAAAGTTCTTCATCATTTTCACCTTCAGAAACATGAGTGCAAGGAATCTTGATAACGGAATCAATAACTTCATTATCCCACAACCAGGATTGGTGCTCTGCAAGGGATTCATTGAGTTTGCTTAATGATTTTTCTAAATCCTTCGGATTAAGACCATGAATCTCCCAGACATCGCTGTCTTCGCTGTACACCTGAGGTGGAATGATATCCACTATGACTTGTTGCGGAGGTGTAGAATCCTTATGATGAAAACCTAAAGTTTGCGTCTGGAACGTACTAGTTTCTTGTACGGAATCTTTGCTCTGTTTCCTCTTTTGCCAGTTTGTCCGCTTCTTCATTTGCTTCTATACCTTGGTGGCCAGGAACATAATTCTATATCACCTGTAAGAGATATAAAGCGGCTTTTGGTTCTAAGAATTTGGCTTTGTTGGCAACGGGCGTTCGTGCTGCAGTTTCGCAGCCGTTCTCTTCCCATTTAGGCATCCGAACGGTTGCGCTGTCAATGCGAAACTTGGAAACTGTATTAATTCTAGGCTGTTGGATTCCTGCGCCTGTGACCCTCTAAGCGGCTATCGTGGCCATAGTGGCACATAGGGATTGCATAAGGGAGGTATCCATGGAGCCTTTGGTATCAGCATCTTCATTATCCCCTTTTTCAGATGATGATTCAGATAAAGAGGACTCTTCACTGGGGGAGGGAGTTTTTGTGATTTTGAGTCTAAGGTTGCGATTCCGTAGCCTTGATGCAATTGTGCTTTCGTCCATGTTAGGTGCCTTAAAACCGCTCGAAGGTCGAAAACTGTCGTCTAGGTTCAGAACTAGCCTTACTGTTGTTTTCGGATTCAGCTGATTTCCTACCGGGGGTTTGGTACTTTTTTTTCGGAGCTGCCGCGAGGGGTTGTGAGTCCTTTCGCGCGGTGGGGAGTGGTTTGCTCGGACTGTATTCTTTCGTTTTTCCGTATCTATTGAGGAACGCGTGTATATAGGCTATACTCGTGTGGGGTTGGCTTCAAGTACATAGTCGTCGGGCGAAAGGTTTACGTTATGCTGACGAGCATTTAGTATTGAATTTACACGATCTTCATCTGATTCCAACCTACCGGACATGGAAGTGGATTGCTCATCGAGCACTGGATTTTGAGACAGGGCCTCGACCCAGCGATTCAATTTTCCTTTCTTGTATTCGAAGATGAAATCGTAGTTTTTCAATTTCATTCGTCACTTAAGAAGTCTGGCGCCTGGGTTCTCGACATAGAGCATCCAATGAACCGGCTGATGATCGCATGCTAATAAAAATTTCCTTCCGTGAAGGTAGGGCTGGGAATTTTGTACTCCAAATAGTACCAAAAAGCACTCCTTTTCCTCCTTATAGTAGCTTGTTTCACAAGCGCTCATTGCCTTTGAGTAATAGGCGATAGGCATGTCCATCCCGTCCTTTTCTTGTGATAGGATGGCCCCTAAAGCGTACTCTAAGGTATCTGTGGTGAGTTTAAATTCTTTTTTGAAATCTGGATATTGCTCCTTTTTCCATCTTCATTCAATATTTTTCTTGAGGAGATCATTCAAAAGCTTGGCTAACTTGGCGTAGTCTTGAATGAATCGCCTATAATAACCAGATAATCCTCAGAATTGACGGACAGCTCTTGCATTGCAGGGAGTGGGGAAATTTTTTATCGCTCTTATCTTGGATAGGTTAGGTTTGACTCCATTCCGTCTAATTATGGTGGTTTCTCTTTTTTTCTGTTTCACACGAAGGATTGGTGCGCTTGCACGACTGAGTCGTGCGAGCACCCCAACCATTCGGGTGCACACCTGAAACAGCAGCGGCCGAACTGGTGGGGCGCCCGCCCGAATGGTTGGGGAGCTTGTTTTTAATACTTTTCAACCTATAAGAATACAGATTGAATTATTTGAAATTGAAAGATTTCTAAATTCTAAAAATTCCTCTGAATTCGCTGAATTCCACAAAATCCATTGCAACTTTCGTAATTTTTACCCAATAAGTCAGGTTAAGGTGACGGTCTAGCTACCAGTGAATGAATTTGTACTCGTCTTTTGAATTCCGCAAAGCTGTCGTGAATTCTGTGGAATACCTTCCAACACTTTAGAATTAATTTAAAGGATTTTAAATACTTTTCACGCTATGGAAATACGCAATCAATAGTACAGAAGATGTAGAAAGACTCATAAATCCTATAAATTCTTCCGAATTTTTCTGAATTCTAATAAAATCATAACACTTTTTCTAATTATTTCCCAATTAGTCAAGTTAGAGAGTCGGCGTTGGTAGACTAAAGGAAGATGTATCCTTTATTTGAATTTCACACAATTCTATCAAATTCTATGGAAATACATTCGATACTTTTGAATTAATCAACATATTTTTTAATACTTTCCAAGCTACGATAATACATATTGAATTATTTGTAATTGAAAGGCTCATACATTTTACAAATTCCTCTGAATTCTTCAGGATTCTACTAGAACCATAGCAATATTCTTAATTCTTTCCAAAGTATTCAAGTTATTTCGACAGATTAGTTATTTAGTAGTTATTTAAATTCTGCGGAATTCTCTCGAATTACGTAGAATTCCCCTCAAAAGTTTTGAATTTTGAAAAGATTAGGGGTGAAACTGAACTTATTTATGTGATTAATCATAAGAGACGGATCAGAAAGGTTCAGGTATAGGGCTTTGACCAACATTATTTATATGACCAGACACAGAGGTGCCTTCCCTCCCCTACAAAGTGTTGGAAAGGGGTAGGGGTTTGACCAAAATTATTTCCGTGACCAGAGGCGGGTGCCTTTCCGCCCCTACGAAGTGTTGGAAAGGAGTAGCGGTTTGAGAAACATTGTTTCTGTGACCAAACACGAGTGCCTTTCCGCCTCTACAAACTGTTGGAAAGAAGTAGGGGTTTGACAAACATTATTTCTATGGCCAGTCACAGGAGTGCCTTCCCGTCCACACGAAATGTTGGAAAGGAGTAGGGGTTTGATCAACATTATTTCTGTGGCCGGACACAGGGCTGCCTTCCCGCCCCCACGAAGTGCTGGAAAGGGGTAGGGGTTTGACCAACATTCACGAAGTTTTGGAAGTTTTGGAAAGGGGCAGGTGTTTGAACAACATTATTTCTATGACCAGCCACAGGAGTGCCTTTTAGCCCTCAAGAGATGTTAGAAAGGGGTAGGGGTTTAACCATCATTATTTCTGTGTCCAGTCACGGGAGCACCATCCAGCCACCACGAGCTGTTGGAAGTGGTGAATTCTTTGAATTTTGTTAATTCTCAGAATTCCATGAATTCCGTGAATTCCATGAAATCTGTGAATTCCTTGAATTTTATGTACGGTTCAAAATACGGTAAAAAATGTCGGCACCGGTAATTTTTTTTACTGGTACTGACCATTTTTTTCACCGGTACCGACAGTGTGAATTCCGTTAATTCCATCAATTCCGTGAATTCCATGCATTCCATGAATACCCTGCATTCCACGAATTTTTTGAATTCCGTGAATTCCGTTAATTCCGTGAGTTCCATGAATATCTTGAATCCTATGAATTCCGTGAATTCCATCGAATCCTTGAATTCCGTGAATTCCTTGAATTTCATGAATTCCCTGGCTTCCACGAATTTCTTGAGTTCCATGAATTCCTTAAATTTTAAAGAGTTCAGGGTAATTGAAAAATGTGAAAGTAATTATTTCTGCAGAACTCGGGAGCATTCTGCGGAATGCTAAGAATTCAGGAGGATTCTATAGATTTTACAAAACGCATGCATTTTCAGTATAAGGTAATTAACTCGCCCAGCAATGTTATCTAATTTGGTTGCTACAAAAAAGATACTTTTTAATTTTCAAATCTCGCTTGAGTGTGAAGTTGTACCAAAGAGTCATAACCTTCTAGAAAAATAAACGGAGGGGAAATTATACGATCTGAACTTGTATTCTCACACACTCTTAGCGATGGCACATGGACTGTCGGCTATCAAACGCATTTTTTCAATTGGTTAACCCTTAATTATGGAAAAGAATATCCTGGGTATGTGAAAGGCGGGCAGGGATAGCCAGGAGGGTACGCAGGGAATTGTTGGAACATTGGCGAAGGGTATACCGAATTGAACATCGCATTCTGCATGCTTCTTGCGCCATATCTGTTTTATTCGTCACATCCAAGGAGGTTTGATGTGCCACCCTACAGGTTGAGACTGACAACTCTGAAGTGGATTCATACTACTTCACTTCTTCGACATGTAAAGCATACTCGTGTGCTTCCGCTCAGTCCTTTGGACGACTTGAATCCTCAAAGGTCGCCATTTCGTACGGAAGTCCGCGAATAAACGCCATCAAGGATACGTCCTGAACTGTCTTAGTCATTAGTTCACTTTCCTTAACTCGCACCGAATTATCTGTGCTTTTAACGTATTCGTCCGTATATTTTTCTTGCAAATCATGCTTTGCCCGCTCAACAGCCCCTGCATCCTATCAGAACAATCACTAACCGTTTCTGGCTTTGTCTTCGTAAATTTCATGATTTTCTGAAAATACCATTGAAATCTCTTCGCAGGTGCAAAACTTTTCTTTAAATGTTTAACAAATTCGTCTACAGTATTGAATTTCTTATCCCTTACATTTTCTCTCGTGACGCCTGTTAGTTTACTGAGCACGATCTTCATAAAAGGAGCTTGATTATCTGACGATACGTAGAAAACTCCAATAACTATGTCATGCAAGAACTCTTCCAAGTGGATGTTCTTTCCATCAAACTGAGGGATGTGATATGTAGCTTGTTGTAGTGTGATTTGTTCTAGAAATTACGACATTGCTCGCGTTGCATCGAAGTTCAACGGTGTGCCATCCGGGTTGATGTTAGGATCGAAACCGGGCACATTTGTTCTATTTAAATCTGTATTTTCGCTTTGGTCCGGTATTTTAATTCTATGGTTGTTAATACCTTATTCAATAATCAAGATTAGGATTTACAGAGTTTTAAACCTTTAGAGTCTTAATTCCCGAATAATTTCAATCTGCAATTTGTTTAAGATTCAAATATTTATTAGTCGTCTAGCACATCCGGGGAATCCTAGATTAAACCTTTTTGTTTTCTGAATTTTCTTTTGATGAAAATAATCAGTTTTAGTTACACTCCTATTTTTGCTTACGATATAATTAGCCGAAATGGTATTCAGTTTTGGTAAATGTTCGTCCCGCCATCACCTTCGCTAACGCTGCGATTTCCGACGTCATATTAGCCTCGTGGTGAGCGTTAGTTTTCAACCCGACTTAACATCACTGATTAAATGGTAGCTTTTGGGGTTAAAACAAGATTGCAATTCATTCTTTTTCTTTTGATTCGCGGTACATAAATTTCAGGGTTATTCTCGTTCTTTGGTTACATTAGTTTCCGATCTTTAAAAACTCGCCCTTGGAGTATCGGCTGAACGATTTTACATTTGATAATTAAATTGTCTTTGTTAATTAACTTAGTTGACAAAATGGCGTCAAGTCAAAATCCAGAATTCATATGACTCCCGATCACCAATTACCGTTTGAACTGGAGTCGACCATGCTCTACCGATTTTTGTAAATGACTAACGAAACCCCCGCATCACTAATTGTACCGTCAGACATGGTCTCGACAACTTGATATAGAAAAGTGTAACTTACTGGAAATCGCCCCCCCCCCCCCCCCCCAATAAATTTATTTATTTTTTTAATAAATTATGAACGTCATTTTTTAAGAGTAATCCCTGAGTTATTTTTTAACGAGTAAGATTATTTTGTACCAGTTGCATATTCCTAAAAACGCTAATGCATCCTCTATTCCATTTCTCGAAGTAGGACTGAGTATTTCGCGGGCAAACATCTCGCTCACGTTCAGAAGATATTTCGGTTTTTATCAGATATGAATGCCCGGGTTATCGATCTACCTAAGAGACCATAGTCACCATACAATTATAAATAAAAACTAAGTGAAAACACCCGAGATCGAATTCACAGCTAGTTTCTTGAGTAAACCTTAAATTAATTATACTCAACAAATCTATTTTGAAATTAATGCTCTTCAATTTAAAAGAAAAAAAAACTCTAAGCCGATACAAATTGTGATTGTTGTGTACTTTGAAGCATATGTTTCTGATATCCCTCAGCTAGTAGCCGATGAGGCCTGAGCACGTGCGCACTCCACCAATAGAAATCGTTATAGCCTGCAAAAGATAACTCAGAATTTATTACGGGTTAGTGTAGTCGAAATTACATTTTTTAAGCTTTATCTTAAGCTTTTTTCAAACTCTGTTACACATCGAGTACAATTTCTACACATGCCCAGTGGAAACTTAATTTAAATTAAAATTAAAGCCATGAGGGGCTGAGCCGGCTGTCTTCTAAGTGGTATATGGAAACATGGTCAGGACTTGTATTCAATATGGTAACCCCATTTTTACTTGTGACATTGACTCTGCTCTCAGCATTCTTCACGGGTGCAATACAGCATTTTACGAAATATCTTAGGATGCACGGGCTCTACTCCCATCACGGTGCTTGTTGTATAAGCATGCGAACGTCCTTTGAGTTTGAGTAGGACCTATGTTGCCGATCGATTCCCTCTTACAATCTATTGCTAGAGGGATAATCCCATCTCGCAAAAATTTCGACTGATTACAAAAAAATACACAGAGAAAGAAGAAAGGGTGAGAAGATACAGAAAAAGCAGGAAGTTCAGAATCACGGTGGCGAGGTCTTGTCTGATTAACACCTTTGATTCGTGGTGAGGCCAACTGAAGTGCTGCGCTATTTCTTTCAGAAAAACATATTTCAATAATAGCTGCCAGGAGCTTTTGCAAGAGATCGGCATTTATCAGGAGGCTGGTTGATATGTCCAAAACTTGACTGTTTCTCAGGAAGCCTGAGGAGAAGTGACGTCAGATCGAAGAGCGATAATTATAGTTTGCAAAAAAGGAACTAACAAAGGCTTTGAACTGCGTCAAGACCCGTTAATGGAAAGCCTGATGCGATGAAGTTGATGAGAAATATTATATGGCCTTATTATTTCTACAGACCAATAATAAAATGATCAAAAGTGTCTTAAGGAATTATAAAAAATTTGAAAGTTACAAAAGTTGAAACTTACACGGACGCTTATTTCTCCTTTTGCGCGAGCTTGGTAAAATCCAGTCTTGATCAGAGTCCTCTGTATCTGAACGTTTATCACATTTTTTTGATTGCGAAGGAGCATGAGGAGATGGTGGACTCATCTGTATGCTTGGAGCCGAGTAGACAGCCTCAAAGTCGGTCCACCTCTCCAGCTCTTCTGCTTCGCTATTATCTGAGAGAAGTTGTTCGGTATACGAGGAGATGCCTCGCGCTCGCAGAACCCTCTTCGTTTGCTGTTTTAATTCTGTATAGAAAATATTTTTCCGGTAATTTACGTCAAAGCCATATTGCTTTAAATAGAAAAATAATTGAAAACAAACCTTCTGATTCGCTTTCGCCATCTTCGGTTTCCTCTTGCTCTCCTTCTTTGCTATTGTTACAGTTTCGATGACCTTTTCGCCTACCATCATCCTCTTCACCGTCGTTAAATTTATGTTTTTGTTTTTGGACTTTATGCTCAGCTAGTTTATCGCATTCGCTGTCAGAATGTTCAGTTTGGGTTTGGGAACCAGATGGAAATAAGGCAGAGTGAGGCATAGTGTGTAAGGTTGCTTCGTTATTATATGGCAATGTAGAGCCTTGTGAACCAAAAATCCACCAATTAGAGGTGAAGCCAGTCTCATCAGAAGATGCTTTTTCCTCTATAACGCTGTGAAACATATATGATTTTCATTTACTGATACTCGAAAATTAAATTCACCGCAAAAAGAATACATTAGCCAAGAAAATAGGGAACGAAGCTCCACAGTTTATTAAAATATATGTTATTTCTTTTCTCGGCCACAGACATTTAAAAAGTCACTTTATGAATGTTTTATAACATTATAAAGCCTATCCAATTTAATTTAGTCACAATTTAAAATGAAATTTCTAATTGGGAAAAGTTAACTATTCCTAGTAAGGTTTAGTTGTGCAGTAGACCGGTTGGTCCACCCGATCGGGCGGAGCAGCGCTCCCTCTTCTTTTTTCAGTTCTGTTTTGAATTTCGGGCGGGGCACTCGTGACCATTTCCAAGAGACACAGTTTAGGGGACTTCTCGCAAATTGAAAGGAAGGGTAAAGGAGGTGGAATATACCCATTTCTCGTAAATAATATGAGGTTTATTATAACCACTTACAAAAATTGGTGGGACCTGTTATCTCACAAATGATGATAAATCCCGTCCATTATTCCCGAGAACAAGTTGAGCTTGAATTTTGCCGGATAACGTTAGGGTGATCCCAGGTGAATCTTGGACGGTCTTCATGGCGTCGGTTGGAGAGGGGTTGGATGGTGATTGGATATCAACCGAGATGCGGTGCAGGCAGCACAATACTGACTAGACACAGTGTGAAAATTTGGGTATTAAGCCTTGGAGTGGGACTTCTTTCCACTCCTAGGCCTCTCAGTCTGGTTTTGACTATCACTTGGAGAGGTCATGAAAAATACAAATTGACTCGCTCGTCTTCTGGTGTTGTGGGAAGTGACGAGTCAGATAGCATATAACTACAGTTGCATCGGCATCGATCATGGCAGTAGCTTCCGGTAGTCAGTACATTTTATAGCAGCTACTAGCCAAAACTTCAACGCGTTATATATTTTGAATATTTATCAATATTGAATAAGGAAGCTTAAATGTTTCATTGCGAATTATTTTATTTTGATATTTTGTTGCAAACTTGAAACATTATTTGGGTTTTGTACATTTAAAATTGAAGTTTTTAATTTTGAAGGCACATTATTAAATATATTGTGCATCAAGAATAGTGATTTCCCAGAGCGTGAGTTTGCAGTCACACAAGTGAAAACACCTTTCTCCCATGGTGCACGCGATATTGCTTATAACACCTGCATGACAATGTGCGACTTTTTTATGCCTGTAAAAGTGGATCGCAAGATAATTTAGAATTATTGAGGTTAGGCTATCGTATTTCGAACCAATGTTTACCCTCCGAGATCACTTCATTCCCCCCACTAGGACTACTTTTTTCCAGTACAGGAGGAAAGGAAACGAAATCTTTTCCGTTGTTATCCTCACACAGCTGCTGCGAGCGTTGAAGGTGATAATAGTCGTCTCTGGATTCTTTCTTAGAGCTACCATTTGCCACTCTATAGCTTTTTAGTCGCCTGCTTCCTGATGGTCTAGGAAGTTTCTTACAACGCGTCAGGTGTTTAATGAAACCGCCCTCTGAGCTGCAAGTACCCTATTGAGTCTTAAATGTTCAAGATATTCCGTGCATGTTGCGTGCACATTGCCTGTATCCGAAACCAAAATAGGAGGAATATGTAGAAGCATGTATCACATTCCACAACCATCAATAATGTGCTAGATGGATTCGTTGGTATCTTCACACAATCGGCACCGGTCAACCACGTCTTCATGTAACAGGTGTTTGCGATAATTTCTAGTTAAGACCACCCTGCCCCGAATCCCAATGGAGAATCCTTCCGTTTCTGGCAACAGGACGCCCTTTCTAGCTGAATATTAGATGCCTCACAATCCACTTCATGTTCATGTAACATTTTCGGGTGCTCGCTGTGGATGGCTTTTTGTCTCCATTGAGTTTCTAGTTCCTCTGTGGTGTATGCCCTGATATTTAAGGTCTCCTCTGAGGACAAATTCAACGGCGTATAATCGAGATCCGCTTTACACATGGTGTTGTACAGCGCAACATCTCTATGTCGTAACAGAACTAACCTTTCTATCACCAAATTACTGTGTTGCATTCGGTGCTTCGTAATTTCTACGCGGATGGTTCTGTTTAACCTTTCAAGGTGGGTGTTCGACCATTTGATGAGCTCCAAGGAGTATTCAAGGAGAGGGATGGCATAGGTGTCGATTGCCCTGATCTTGTTTGCAAAATTGAGAGAACTCTTCAGAACCAATCTGAGTCTCATATTGAAGGCAGTGGTTAGACTTTTTTAAACTATCGTATGCTAAATGCCCTTAAATTCGAGAATACTCAGGTATTTATATGACTCGCGCTCGGCTTTCGCCTCGGTGTCATTCTCACACTCGTTCTCTAGATCTGCGTCCCCTCATTATCATCTGGTGAATTGCACTGTTCTGCATTTATCTAGTCCAAACTCCATGTGGATATCATTGGATATCATCCATGTACAGAAGATGGGTCAGTTAATGACTATCCTCATAATCATGTATTCTGAACCCATGAGACATGCTATTTAGTGTTTTGCTCAAGGGGTTCAATGCTAAATAGAACCATAGTGCACTGAAAGTGTCCCCTTCAAAGATAAATGCCGTAATGCGTATTAGTTCAGTTATCCCTGGCTGTCCATGCTCTAAATACACTCGAACTTCGAAGATACGAGCTCCAGAGATACGAGGGCTCCACAGATACGAGCGTCTCGACTCCAAAGATGCTAGCGGAATTTTTTCCCCTCTACCCTCTACCCTCTACTGCGAATTGCATACGCGCGCGAGTGCGCGCTGCTTTGAATTCGACGTTTGTTCACTGCGAATCGCATACGCGCGCGAATGCGCGCTGCTTTGAATTCGACGTTTGTTCACTGCGAATTGCATACGCGCGCACGCGCGTATTAGGCCTGTGTGCGCTCTCACGCATTACCCCCGAAATCTAAACGTTGCAGGAGTGGGAGCCCCTTTCACGCTCGTATCTTTGGAGTTCCCGATTCCCGAACCTCTCGTATTTTTGGAGTTCGAGTGTATTTGATTCTTGTACCACAAAGCTTCATCGCATGACTTAGAAAGTCGATGATGCGTAAGCAGCTTTTATAAATTTTCAGGACTTCAAGCAAATAGTCATGTGGTACGAAAGGAAACGCTTGCCTGTAGGCAACGAATGCGTGTTTTTACAACATTCTTTTTGTTCTTCTATAAGGATGTCATTCTCGTCGTAGTGAGAATATACCTTATCTGCAATGATAGCTGTAAGGCATTTATAAATTTTTGTAAGACGGGCTTTCAGTCGAAATTCACATTGATTTTGAGGGTCTGGTTTTTAAGGCAACACATACGCAGCACCTATGAGCCTAAAACCTGGAATCAGATGTGGGTACTCGTACTAGCAATTGTGCACCATGTCCGGACTTGGAGGTTTCCAGTTACTTGCCCTTTTCAATCCCGTTGAAACATCTGATTCTGTGATGTTAGTCAGCTACATTTCAGGGTTAATCATGTCTTCCAACTGAGGTACTTCGGTCTCTTGCTAGTTGTTTTGCTTCACACTCAGTTTACGATAGAACAAGCTTTCATCTGCCTGACAGGTTTCGATTTTGTTGCCTTCTTGCACTATTTTTCTTGTACCGACACAGTGTAGCAGTAAGAAAATCAAGTCTCTGCCGTTGAGAGTTTATAATTTCATCCAATATTGCTGGTGTCAATGTCTCGATGTACCGAGGATGGGTGATTTTAGTAACGTGGTGTATCAACTTTCTGGTTCCATTTCCTTTCTTACATTGAGTCAATCGACCCAATTTGCACCTGACATTGCTGACTTTCATATCCAACCTGATTTTCCGTTGTGGATATGGATCCATTCCTGGGGCAAAGGCTACATTTTTAGACCTACTTATGTGGCCCAACGTTCTAACGGCTGTCACAGCTGCACAATGCACAAGAGCTTGCACCCCAACGCAGTTAGTGTTACGTTCAAATTCATAGGTAAAACCTTGCTGTTCAGGTGCTCTGTTAGTGCACGCAGATCAGTTGTGATGTACATCTTGGGCAGAGAATGCCTTTGGGTGGGTTCTATATGCCTGAACCCTAGTAAAGCACGACCAAAACGCCTTTTAAGGTGCTGTAATTTTTCTAGGATTTTGCTGTTTACATCAACTTTATTAATGTGCGGATGTGGCAAACTGCGTCCTAAAGTTGTATCCCTTTTCGCTTTTGGTTTCATACTTTGCACTTTCATAATAGAGACGCACCAATTCCTCTCTCATTGTGGTATCCCACTTGATGCTTTCCCACGGTATTTATGTTGATACTGTTGGCTGCAAATTGCTAACGCTAGCTAAAGCATATTCAGTAGGCACAGTTGATGTTCCACTGTTTACCGTTTGTCGCAGATGTTCTTGCTGGCCAGTTATTTGATTAGTGAGATCTACCTGACCATCTCACAGCTCACCATCACCACCGTCTCGCATGCCGTGGCCCCTAGCTGTAACTTCAGGGGCGATCCGACGATGTTAGGGTAGCAGCAAGCATTTCAAAATATTGACAATACTCTTCATGCCTTTAATGGGGTTTTGGTGTTCTTCATAGTCCCTTTAATCTTCGTTCTCTGTCTGTTTGGCATGGGAAACCTCGTTAGTGGCAATGCTACAGCCAACATAGCCGTCAAAGACATGAGAGGAAAGCTCAAGCCCAACCCAATTATTTTCAACCACTAAAAAATATTTCTAGAAAGTTTTAGCATAGACAAAAGACCCTCCTTGATCAATTTGAAAATCTTCAATAAAATGGTACTTTGGAATAGTTAAAAAAAAAGTCAATTCTGTTGTTAAATAAAAAATTCAACAAATTTTTTTCTATAAGTCCAAAGACATAAATATTTTCGAACTTTAAAAAGGTTTTATTCAGAAAACAACGTCCAAATCGAAAGAATATTGTAGGTTAAAAATTGATTTGTCCACAGACACTTTTTTTGTCCCACTGTGCCACATCAAACTAACACAGCAGAATTTTTTTTTTATTAAAAACAAAAATTTTCTCCCATGTTAAATTCATGGGAAAGGCGATGGGTAAGTACTAATAGATTTGACTCAAGTTTGGGGGACTTTCTGTGTTTGGGCATTTGAAGCAATATTGAGATTGAACGGTTTCAAAAACAATATTTCTATATAAAGACCAGCCTAAGAGGAAAGGGATAGGAGCACATTGGGAAACAGGGGATTGAAAGAAATAGGCGAAAAGGCTGTATTGACAAAGTGCTAGAAAGCAATAGACGTAGCTAGACAAAAATGGAACAACTGAGATAAAGAAAAGGGAACTAAAAAGGATCTCTCTTAATTAGAATTTGTGGAATTGAATTCAATATCAGTGAAATACTTGCAGCCATTTGAATTTTGATTTTGAGTTGAATTCCACAGAGAAGCAGTGAATTTGCACTGATTAAAATTTAGATAGACAGGTATGAATCTGGATTGAGCAATACATAGTATTAGAACTATATTGGTAAAGAGGTGGAAGAAGATAGACGGGGATATTTGAGAGATATGTAGACATGGAGAAAAGATAATTGGGAGTGATAGGCGCAAAACTGGATTGAAAAGGAGATAGAAAAAGATAGACGAGGATAGGCTAAAGATAGGTAGGGACAGAGAAGTGAGGAATAAACTAGAAAGAAGTACAAGTATACTGACAAGGAAACAGAGTAAGATAGTGATAGAAAAAGATATAGCAGGATAGAAAAGAGATAGAATGAAGTAAAGCTGGATAAACAATCGACGGAAAGATATGCAGGTGGTATGTGGATAGACGAGGGATAGGTTCGAATAAATGAATTGAAGAGTAAGCGAACGAAACATGATAAATCCATTCCAGATGATTCCTCAATAATTAGACAAATGCTGTATTTCAAAAACACCAGAGATAAAATAAAAGTTAAAATAAGATCATGTAGATGGATCTATCCAGCTAGTGATCCAATATTGTTGAATTACACAGCCCCACAAAAAAATTAAATTTCATATCTCTGAACCAGACCCATGCATCCCTATGTATTTTTTATCGCTGAATCCGAAGTCAAAAAAATGCATATACCCCAAGATTTTTTAGCTAGAGCCAAAAAACACCCCTAGAATGGGCTGAAAATGAGATTAAGCATTGAGCATAGTTGCTGCATCTTCATCAATCGAATTATACAAATTTTCAAGTGTATAGCGCATAAAATTGATAATATATTATATATAATAATGTATAAACTATATATAAATTATAAATAATATTTCAAACAAAATTTCAATAATATCAAAATAAATTTAAGAAATTCATTATCTACCAATATATACATACAAACATTTTAGAAATGCAATTAAATACCTCAAAAAATATACTTAAATAAACTTAAATAATTACCCAACAGAATTTGTTCAAACACATATTAATAATAAAATTAAAACAATTACAGATTCTTTATCCAATCAACATAATACAAAAATAGTTAGAAGTTCAAATTTTGAACCAATAGTATCAATTTCTTATCATGGTAAGTTATCTTTTGAAATTAAAAGAATTTTAAATGATTTTAATATTACAAAAAATTTTAGAATTGACTCTAAACTTGATAAATTCATAAAACTAGGAAAAGATTTATTAGACAATTTGCAACTCACTGATGTAGTATATAAAATTCAATGTTTGAATTGTGAAAAATGTTATGTGGGTCAAACTAGTAGATTACTTGCTACAAGAATAAAAGAACATCATGACCATTTTAGACAAATTCCAAAAAACCATAAAGTCATAGCAAAACATCAGGTTGAAACTGGACATTTGATTGATTGGGATAATGTTATTGTTTTACATCATGAACCTAATGAATTTAGAAGATTAATAGCAGAAATGTTTTTTATAAAGAAAAACAGCAATAATTGTTTGAATATAATTTTAGATCTTAATAATTATAGTCCAATATATAATATAATTTTGGATTCTCTAATTTAAAAAATTGAAATTCTTTTAAAATTCTAAATTTATGAATTTTTTCAAATACAAATTTTTTTATCACAATATATGTTTATATATTCAACTAATTAGTAATAGTAATAATTTAAATTTCAAAACAATGTACAAGGCTGTCAATAATGTTTTAAATTTAGAACTCTTTCAATTTTTAATATTGTCATTAGATTTACATAGAAACTATAGTACCTTATGTTATAAATCGTTGATACGTCATTGCTAATTTCTATCCTTGTTAAGAATTCTCTTCCTCTCTTTCTGAATTTTCTCTTTGCAAAAATGGAGCAGAAAAGTTGGGGAGTCTCTGACTTTTCAACTAAGTCAAATAAATTATTAAAATTTTAAGAAAAAGTATGAATTTAGTAGTTTTTTAAACAAGTTTAGTTTTTTAAAAAGAATTAAACAAAATTTCATAGAAAAAATGAAGCTACACAAGGTAAATTTTTCAATTTAAAATTTCTAACCTAAAAAAAAATTTTTTTTTTTATTCAAATGTTATTTATAATAACTAATATTACTTAATATTTTTAGTGATAAGATAAGGAAGAGAATTTTATAATAATTGACGAACTTTGAAATTTAATTTACATCATGAAGAGGAAAACGACTCATGTTTTCGAAACGTTGGCAGAAATAAAGGATTTTTAACATCTAAATCTACTTTTGGTCTGAAGTATGTCAATTTTTTACCATCTAATGTATTATTTTTATAAACTTATATTACTCAGACAAACAACATCGCTTTAACACCATTACTAATCTAACTAATATTATGTTTTTCACATAATTTTTATCATATCTTTATTGACAAATTTCGAAGTTTATCATCACTAAGGATTCATGTCATCGAATTCTAACACCTTCAATTACAAAGGATTCATATGATCAAATTTTCAATTATTTCGAAAGTAAATTTAACTTATTAATGTATCAATTTTTCAATAACTATTAAATTTTTTATTAAAATTAGATATTATTTCAACGCATGTATTAATTGTTAGTAATTAAATTAAGTAATTTAAGTTCTTATAATAATCCTTTTTCACAGCAATATGTATTTCAACGAAATCAAAAATAATTTTCCAAATTCTTTTACAGATGCTAAAAAGTTCATCAATTTGAACAAGAGAATTAATAATTTAAAAACTAGAGAATCATTTCTTGTCAATTGTAGGTTTCACAATTTATTACCAAAGAATATTACTAATGCTACTAGGAATGATAGAAATTTACAATTTTTTAGTAACAGTGCAAAAAACCATGTTGTTTTCATAGTAGAATCTTTAGAACATCGGTTTCTTAATGATGAAATAAAATACCTAAATATCCATTTAAAATATTTAAAACAAAATTTCAATAATATCAAAATAAATTTAAGAAATTCATTACCTACC
>CAKNXH010060407.1:238601-258292 GCA_932178445.1 Andricus quercusramuli
AATTAAATACCTCAAAAAATAATTTAAAAGAAAAACAAAGATTGGGTAAAAAACTTCATAATTTAAAGATTAAAAGTATTGTTCAAGTACCTATCAATATAAATAAGCATAAAGATACAAATAACTGTGATACTAAAGATCCTTGGATAATAAATTTTAGTAATGTTGATATTCCAGACAATGTTAATGACATTTTAAGGTTAGGGAATAAAGCAGGGTACCGAGAATAATGGGAATTTGGCCCCCTCGCCCCCACTAGTGAGACTTGTACCAAATAAAAGCTCTTGTTGAATAGATCAAACTTTACAATGGGCACAACGTTGTAGAATTCAGCCTTCATACTGTTTTCTGCCATTCAATGTAAAAACTCACACTAGGAGTAAATGTAATATGTGGGCAGAATGCGTCAAGTGTCCCACATAAAATGATTATTTCCCTTTTATAGTGTTGAAAGTTGGCTGAATTATAGTCCTAGTGGACGTTTATTAATTCACCAGACCATAGGTCCATTTATCAATCGGTTGTCAATATACAAGAGCCTGAAGTTTTTACATTTTCAGGTGCTTTATCACCTTCACGTTAGTGTATCTTTTTTTGTGAATATACGATTGTACTTTTATTACGATGTTTTGAATAGCTCTTTTCATGTACTTTCAGGCTATCATAACAGTTCTTTTGTTTTAATTTCGAATGTACGATCGTATATTCCTAAAACTAGTTACACTAACGTGAAGGTGAAAAAGCACCTGAAAATGTAAAAACTTCAGGCTCTTGTATATTGACAACCGCTTGATAAATGGACCTATGGTTTAGTGAATTAATAAACCTCCACTAGGACTCTAATTCAGCCAAGTTTCAACACTATTAAGGACAAAAAATCATTTGACGCATTCTGCCCCACATATTACTTTTACTCTTAGTGTGAGTTTTGCAACTGAATGGCAGGAAACAGTATGAAGGCTAAATTCTACAACGTTGTGCCCATTGTAAAGTTTGATCTACTCAAAAAGAGCTTTCATTTGGTGTCAGTCTCGTTAGTGGGGGCGAGGGGGCCAGTTTTCGGTACCCTCCTTTAGTTCCTCATTTTTAACAAACAAAAGTAATATCATTTTGAATATGGTTAAAGATATAGAGTCAAATATTGGATTAATTGAAAATATTGAAGATCGTGACTTATTAAGACACAGAATAATTAATACAGCAAATAATTTTTTACAGAATAATAAAATTACAGAAGTTGATAGCATTTTAGCACAAAACATGCACAAAATGGCGACTCGCTCGACACTTGCTTAGTACGTGCTCCAGTGATATTGACTATAAACTCTTAATAAATGGGCAGATGTGTTTAAAATGTGTGGGGTTTTGTAGCCTGTGTGCTCTTTGACTATTGGAAAAATTGGTTTTAGATGATGCTGTTAAAAGCTCATAAATAATAATTTCCAGTTTCGACGTTCAATTCTGAGTGTTTGGGTGTAGTGATAGTCTGGTGATTATAGTATCCAAGACGATAACATTGAGTATTCGATCTTGAATCAGTTTGTTGTGTAGTGTGTATAGACAGTATAGTGATTCATAATGTCGCGTTCCACAGCAAATTCCTTAGCTACACCGATGATATGCAGCAGAGGCCATTGTAGAAAACTGATTGACAGTAACGGAATAAAATGTAACGGCTGCGGATTGCAATATCATCAAGAATGCGCTTTAAAATTGAAGAAACTCTCAGATGGCAGATTTGCCAGATGCTGTGGGTCCAGATCTGAATCTCCAAGCAATGAGGATAGAGAATTATACTCGTCACAAAAAAATTCTCAGAGCGATGATGAGGATATCACAAATGCCAAAAGAATTAAAAATCATAACCAAGATTTGATGGAATTTATGCAGAAAACTTTAGAGCAACATAGGCAATTGATGAAGGAAGATTTTAACCAGATAAAAGGAACGATTGATGAACTCACGAAGAAAATTGATTCCGTTACCTCTCAGGTCAGTAAAGTAGATCTGAGAGTCACTGATCTGGAAACTAATATGAAGGAAACGACAGAAAAAATGCAGTCTATTCAAAAATATATGGACAAAAATGTCACTCCTATTTCAGCTAGTGTTTCGAGTTGTGTTACAGAATTGGCAGAGCGAAATAAGCGCGGGAAAAATATTATGATTTGTGGTGTTGAAGAAATTGCTGACTCAGTCGAAAGCGCAGCTTCAAGTTCAGAGGATCGAAGTGAGTACGAAATGATAACCAACATCTGCGTAAATATTGATAATAAGATAAATATAGCTGGTGCTTATATTAAAAGGGTTGATATTATATCCCAGAATCAAGTTACACCGAGACATGTAAAAATAATTTTCCCAACCGAGGATGTACCAAGAAAATTGCTCAACTCATTCTCAAAACTGAGAAAGGACCCCCTAAAACTGAAGAATCTCAACAATATCCGACTAGCTCCAGATCGAACTCCAATGCAAAAAACGGAGATGGCAACATTGGTGAACACTCTCAAAGTCAGAAAGAAAGCGGGAAAGGGAAACATTCGAATCGGCTACAGGAATGGCATTCCCAGCATTGTCTCGAAAACACCAAACACAAAGAAGACATCATAATACATGTGTATTACCAAAACACGAGAGGTCTAAATACTAAATTAAGGGAGGTAAATACATTTTCTAGATTACGTGAGTACCAAATTATTCTGCTAATCGAAACCTGGCTTAAGGATAACATACAATCAAACGAGTTATTTGATAACAGCTACTATGACTGTTATAGAAATGATAGGCTAGGGTCAATTGGGGGTGGTGTTCTTATCGCAATTAATACTGATATAAAATCACATCAAATAAATTTAGACTCCCTCCTTTCTGATCTTTCCGCTGTTAATGCAGTTGGTGCAACAATAATCTATAAGAGTATAATCATTTATGTAATGGTACTATATATTCCTCCGTCCATAAAAATGGAATGTTTTTGTTCAATTCTTCAGCACCTCACAAATTTGTATGAACTTTATGGTTCGAATTTAATAATAGCAGGTGATTTTAATACTAGATACTTCCTCCAGCACTATGAACAAAAGGTGTTTGATACAACATCTTATGAAATTGATACTTTTATGCAAATATTTAATCTGATTCAAGTTAACTACGTTACAAATAAAAATAATCAATGTTTGGATCTTATACTTACAAACTTACAATTGCAAATTGAAAACGCAAGTTGTTCTATGGTAAAGGAAGATAGTTATCACCCTGCATTATCAGGATATGTAAAGATATCTGCGGTAAGTGTTCCACAAGTACAATTTTCTAGACCAACGAAAGAGAGGTATAACTTTAAAAAAGATATGGATTATTCAAGTTTATATATACAGATTAGCAATATCGATTGAAAACCTCTGTATCAGCTTACTGATCCTGATATGGCTTGTGAGTTTTTTTATAACGAAATTTATAGAGAATTAAACAGGTATATTCCAAAGTCAATTGGTATTTACAGTCAATCCAGATTTCCCAGCTGGTACTCAGAGGAATTAATCCAATGTATTAAGACAAAAGAGAAAATGAAGTTAAAATATCACATGAAAAATGATGGGGCAGCTAAATACTGTTTTTCTCAAATGAGAATTAAAGTCAAGGAACTAATTTCTAGAGATAATTTAAACAATATCAAGAAAACTGAACAAGTATTAAAAGAAGACCCGTCTCAAATATGGAATGTCATGAACAAACTCAAGGGCGAGACGAGAATACCGGGTATTTTACAGTATAATAATAGGGAGATAACGGACCCTGAGGAAGGTGTGAATGCCTTTGCCGAATTTTTTAATGGTGTTTATACGAAAGTGGAATCAGCTGAAAGTACTAAACTGATAGAACAAGTCGAACATATTAGGGATTTTGAAGTAAATGAAGGGGAGGTTCTCCATTTATTGAATAATTTAGCTAATAAACTAACGGCAGGAAGAGATCAATTACCTAGTTTTTTTATCCGCAAATTTTCTCTCGCTTTTGTGAAACCTTTAACTTTTATTTTTAATCTATCGATAAAAACAGCCAAATTTCCACAAATTTGGAAAATAGCCAAAGTATGTCCAATTATAAAAAATGGTCTAAAATCCGATGTTACCAACTATCGGCCAATATCTGTATTATGCATCTTCTCAAAGGTTTTCGAAAAATTTTTAGCTCAAAAAATTACCAAAAGTTTAATTCCACAACTTTGCCCAGAACAACATGGTTTCATCCCTAAGAGATCTACGATCACGAATTTAGCGTCATTTACCCAATATGTCTCTGAATCTCTATCTGAGAATCGGCAAGTTGATACAATTTACATAGATTTTTCGAAGGCCTTTGACAGATTAAATCATGGAAAGTTAATAAGTGAGCTAAATAAGCTGAAAATTCCACTTAATATTGTAAATACAATTAAATCATTTCTAATTGATAGACAACATGTGGTACAATTTTCTGGTTACTCGTCTAAACCATTCACACCGACCTCAGGGTTACCGCAGGGTTCTAATTTAGGACCTGTACTTTATATGATTTATGTTCTGGATATAGTAACTGGCGAACTCAAACCATTATTAATATTTGTAGATGATACCAAAATCTTTCAAACGATACTCTCCATTAGAGATTGTATAAAGCTACAGGGAAAACTGAGTAGATTTTATGACTGGTGCATAGACAACGAACTACCTATTAACCCTGAAAAGTGTAAGATCATTACATTTTCTCGCTCAGAGGACATAATTGATTTTGAATACCAGCTGGGTAATAAGAATTTAAAAAGAGTAGTTACAGTAAATGACCTTGGTATAATTTTAAGCTCCGACCTAAAATGTAACCCTCAAATAAACGCCTTGGTAAAATCTGCTTCGAAAAAGTTAGGCTTCATAACAAGATCTTGTAAACAATTTAATAACAAAAGCGCTATGTTAACTCTGTTTATTTCTCTAGTTAGATCGAAATTAGAATATGGCGCGATAATTTGGGAACCGCAACTAAATTGTCAAATAAACACAATTGAGAAAATCCAAAAAAGGTTTCTGAAATTTTTGTTTTTTAAGAATGAAGGTAGATTTCCCCATCAAGGAAGTGACTATTTAACTTTATGTATGAATTTTGATATGTTCACAATGAAAGAAAGATACAATTACTTACTCCTGATATTTTTATTCAAAATTATTAGAAATTTTATTGATTGTGCTTATCTCTCAGATAAACTTCAGCAACTATTTAGAGAACCGACTTTCAACTCCAGGCAACATGAATTATTTTATATGCCAGCAACTAATAGCAATGTACTTAGGAATTCGCCTATCTTTAGAATGTGCGCTATAATGAATGAATTTGTCACATTTACTAATAGAAACAAAAACATTAACATTAATATTTATGAAATTTCGTTTAGTGAATTTAAAACAAAAGTCAGAGAATTCATTACCTCACGTAGAATTCATTCAGTATGATCTAGATGTTAATGAGCCACATATCGGCGATAGAATAACATAGATTTAATATAATAAGGAATGATGGCTACTAATAATTATTATGTAATTTACATTTAAGCACAAACATTTATTAAAGCTAATAAACAATTAATAATAACTCATGCAGATAAAAGTAACATTACAGTAATACTAAAAAAGGAATCTTATAATAAAAAAATGCTAGAATTATTAAATGATACCAAAACTTATGAAACTAGCTGTGAATTCGATCTTGAGTGTTTTCACTTTGTTTGTATTTATAATTATATGGTGCTCATTTCACGAGCACTTTGCTTCCCGTTAGCAAATGTATTTGCTTCCTCAAAGAGGAAGCATTAGTTATTTTTTTCAATGATAGACAAACCAAAGTCTTCATTTTGCTCAATTTAAAAATAGAAATTTACCAAAAATGAAAAATTACAAAATAATACAACAAATATTTTGAATACAAAGACAAATCAGACAAATCAAATCTTGTATTGAAAATGATAATTTTTTGAGCTGGAAAAGGGAAAGGAAAAGTTCTGTCGCACCGTATCCCTTTCCCAGCTTTATAATTTTTTTACAAAAATTGTCAGAATTACTCTATTTGAAAATTTATGATCAAAAAGTCTTTTCCATTCATGCGTAAACTTTGAATTATGTCGAAGAAAAAAGTTTTTCTGTTTAAAACTGATGATTCAGATATTCTAAATGAGCATAACTTCCATAACCTTCAATAAAATGTATTTATTATTAGAGAAGTTGTAGGCTCCGGAAGCTTCGATCATGATTCCTTAAAGAAACCAATCCTAAAGCTACTGGAACGTGTACGTCATCCGCTTCTGCTCCTTCTGTCCTAGAAGGTAAGCAAGAGCGGGAAATTTACGCGTGATAACATCGGGCAACACTGTTCCCTGGAGTCAGGTCTCTAGCCGCGGATGACCTTACGCAGCAGACAAGACAGTTGGAGATGAAGGTTTCACCTCTGGATACTTTTTTAGAGCTACCAATCTTTGCAGAATTTGAGAGGAACAGTGTTGACGGACCAGATGGAGTGATCCCAGGAGAACAGTCTTTTGCATCCGGTTCGCGATGAAATGAGCCTGACGCTGGCAAGCCGGAATCTTATTGAGTTGGCTAATAAATAAAGCTTTCATACCTCCAAGACAGCCGATTATGAGAATTATAAGATGGACTTTGTAGCCTTGGTACAGCCTACTCAGCTCGAAAAGAAGTGCTTGATATTTCGCCTGTTTTTCTCCCTCCTTTGCCGTGATATTACCATCGGCTGGTGCCGAGAATTCAACCACGTAAATGATCTTGTTCTTCAGATCTTGGAGGACACTGTCAGGCTTCGTAGCACTGATACGTTGAGTGGTGGAGAATGAGAAATTCCAGTAGATCTTACACTGATCATTCTCCACAACTGACTCGAGTTCCCCCTGGGCGTATGGCAAGATGGGCACTGGATCAACACCATAGAAATGCCTAAGATGGTAATATATCACTTTTAGAGCTGCATTGTGTCTCTCTATGTACGCGCAGCGTGCATATTTAGAGCATCCACTGAGAACATGTCCAAGTGTTTCGGGCTCTTGCTTGCACGCTCGGCAGTTGGTATCGCGTACAGGTACATTCATTATGCGCTCGCGGTAAACTAAGGTGTCTATGACGCCGTCTTCACAGGCAAAAAGAAATCCCTCGGTCTCCGATCTCAATCCAGCAGACTTGAGAAACATGTTCGACAGACCCATCGAGAGCTCTTCTCTACGTAGGATGCCGTAGAACTTACCATGGAGGGGTTTCTCAGCATATTCTCTTAGTAGGAGCGTATGTTCTGCTTCCTGTATACGACTTTTGAGCACCAGAGGTGTTAGTGATGCTAGGCCATGTGTAATGTTGCTGGAATCAAATGAGAGGTCAAGCTCCTCTGCGGCCCTATCTGCTGCATGGTATAGAAACACCGCAGCATTGGCGACTTCATGTTGATGTACGAGTCGCATAAGGGAATCCGTGCTTTTTAGAACTGAGCAGGCTGTAGCCAGAACAGTTCTTCGATGAAGACACTCTAAGCTTAGCAATCCTCTACCCCCTTTATCGCGAGGGAGATATATTCGAGGTACGGAAGATCTAGGATGAAGACTTCGTTGTATTGTCATCATCTTGCGTGTGCTTCGATCAAGTTTTTTCAACTCATCGACGTTCCATTTTACCGCACCAAACGTGTAGAGCAGTATAGGAACGGCCAGCATATTGGTCGCCTGGATCTTATTCTTTCCAGATAATTCGGAAGCCCAAATTTTTCTGAGAATTCGGCGATACCTTTTTCCAAGGGCCGTTTTCAAGTTATGCATATTTTGGGTTTCCGCTTGCGGTATTCCAAGATATGTATATGTTTCTCCAATACCAAGATGTTGAATGGTATTTCCGCCTATGAGTTGAACATCCTGATCGTCACTGGATGATGTAGTTTCTAGTCTTCCTTAGTGTAGGTGGACGCAAGCACACTTGTCCAGTCCGAAGCTCATGCCAATCGCTTTAGAATACCTATTTACCGCATCTACAAGGATGTTAAGGTCCTTTTTTGAGGAAGCAAAGAGTTTAAGGTCGTCCATGTATAAAAGGTGGTTGACCTTATATTCTCTTGTGTTCGGTGGGCCACATAGGTATCCAGAGCTTTTGCCTCGGAGCACAATAGATAGAGGCAAGAGGGAGATGCAGAAAAGTATCGGACTTAGAGAGTCTCCTTGAAAGACGCCCCTCTTATATGTGACAAAGCTTGTAGTCACTTGTCTTTTGTCAGATGTTGTGACAAATCTTGTCCGCCATAAGAGCATAAGCTCTTTTATGCATCTCACTATGTTTGGATGCACCTCCATGCACTCAAGGAGCTTGATAAGTAGCTCATAGTTCGTGTTATCGAATGCCTTACGGTAATCAATCCAAGCCATGGACAGATTGCGTCGATACCTGATCGAGTCCTGGGTAATACACCTGTCTATTAACAGGTTTTCCCTGCAACCTGCCAGCCCTCTCTTGCATCCACGTTGTTCGACTATTACACTCCATACCGGCTCGATAGATGTCAATATCCTCTCTTTGAGGATGCCAGTGAATAGCTTGTAGCTGGTGTTTAAACAAGCTATGGGCCTGTAGTTCTTTGGACATGACAAATCTCCGGCTTTAGGGATCAATACCGTGCGTCCTTCCACTAGCCACTGCGGGACGGGTTGTTTTCCGTTTAAGAAAGTAGTAAATATACGAGCTAGATGTTGGTGCGTAGAAGTAAACTTCTTCCACCAAAAGTTGTTGATTTTATCTGGCCCTGGCGCCGAAAAGTTCTTAGTTCTAGCGATAACTTTCTTCACTTCTTCAGCAGTAATTAGTGGACACTCTTCCTCTGGTTCTTGTAACCTTTGCCTTTGGCAAAAGTTACGAAAGAGTGATATATCAGAAGCGTCTTCATTTAGCTGATAAGTATCTCCATATACTTGCTCCCAGAAGACTTGAATCTCTTCTCGACTAGGCGGATTTTTAACTACACATGACGCTTTATTGAACAGACGGGAAGGATTAGTAGAAAAGGTGGAATTTTCCTGAATCCACTTAACTCGCCGTTCAAGGCGCTGTTTCGCTGTTGAAAGAGATCTTACTTTTTGCGTCCAGTGCTTCTTGATGGTCGACAGTTTACACTTGTTCAGCGTGTGATTTGCTTTCCTCAAGCTTCGAGCAAGTGCCCTAACTTTTGGAGTGAACTTTTTATTTTTTGTTATGTAGCTAATCACGCACTGAACATTTGATGCATGCCGTCTCGCCGTTTCAATTTTGAACTGAAGCTGTGCAATACGCTCGCGTGTCTTAGTCAGGCGTACCGAAGTTTCGTTACTTCTATCGTCGCTAAGCAGGGAGACCGCCTTCTCGTAAACTACACAGTTCAGATTCCAGAGATTAACATCTTTGGGGAGCAAATCGCGGAGAGCAGTATTAGCTTCAGCTAATTTGTCCATCCTGAGGAAGACGTTTTGGTGGATAGATCTCCTACTTCTCATGTTGACATTATCGGCTATCTGCAAAGGTGGTCTTGCTGGAACGGGTGGAATGTTCGCTGGAGGATGTTGCTCCTCTTCCTGTTGATAAACAGCTTCATATCGGTTTTTTCGCAAGAAGGATACCTGATCTCTTAAATACTGAGGCATTTTATGAGCATATTCCGGGTGCATATTGCCCCAACGGTCATGTAACCTCTTCATGAATCCTCTCCGCGCCGGTGAGCTTCTTTGCCAACAGGTAAGAAGGTCCCTCCTGAGTTGGTCCGACCATTTAAATCGATGTTCTCGCGTTTGTCCGGGGTCAGTGCCTGGTCGTCGCCTCGGTTCGTTCCTATTGCCACTCCCAACTGAACCATGGCCTCCATCCGAGAGAGGCCTATTGTGGGTGGCACTGCGCGATGCTTGTGTCGAAACCGCATAATTCGTTGCATTGGGGAGTTAGCCCAAAGCAACGCGGCTGACTGCGAGAGCAGGAGCTCTCGGGCGATGGGGTCGCCACATCCCTACGCCTATTATTATATTATTATTATTTTGAGAAGTTGTAGGCTCCGGCAGCTTCGATCATGATTCCAAATGAAACCAATCCCAAAGCTACTGGAACGTGTACGTCATCTGCTTCTGCTCCTTCTGTCCTAGAAGGTAAGCAAGAGCGGGAAGATTACGCGTGATAATATCGGGCAACACTGTTCCTTGGAGTCAGGTCTCTAGCCGCGGATGACCTTACGCGGCAGACAAGACAGCTGGAGATGAAGGTTTCATCTCTGGATACTTTTTTAGAGCTACCAATCATTATTATTATTATTCAGGCGTAGGGATGTGGCGACCCCATCGCCCGAGAGCTCCGGCTCTTGCAGTCAGCCGCGTTGCTTTGGGCTAACTCCCCAATGCAAAGAATTATGCGGTTACGACACAAGTATCGCGCAGTGCCACCCACAATAGGCCTCTCTCGGATGGAGGCCATGGTTCAGTTGGGAGTGGCAATAGGAACGAACCGAGGCGACGACCAGGCAATGACCCCGGACAAACGCGAGAACATCGATTTAAATGGTCGGACCAACTCAGGAGGGACCTTCTTACCTGTTGGCAAAGAAGCTCACCGGTGCGGAGAGGATTCATGAAGAGGTTACATGACCGTTGGGGCAATATTATTATTATTATTATTATTATTATTATTATTATAGATCAATCTACTTTCCTCGAATCAAGAAATCTTTTCCGTTCTTGTATCAATTTTGAATTATGTTAGTGAAAAGAGTTTTACTATAAAAAACCGTTTTTTGACATATTATGCATTACCATAGCTTCCTTACTCTTCAATAAAATTTCTCAACATTATAGGTAAATCGATTCGATTCAAATCAACACATTTTTCCTATTCTCGCAACAACTTTAAATTATGAAAATAAGAAAACTTTTACCTCAAAGAGCGATTTTAACAATATATAAATTACCATAACTTCTCTACTCTTCAATAAAATGTATTAATATTGTAGGTCAATTGATTTGCCTCGAAACAATGAATCTTTCATATTCTTGCATCACCTTTGAATTATGTTAAAGAAAAAAGTTTTACTATAATAAACCGTATTTTAAAATATTATGCACATGCATTACCATAGTTTCCTTACTCTCCAATAAAATGTATTAATATTATAGGTCAATCGATTCATCTGGAATCAACACATCTTTTCTGTTCTTGCATCAACTTTGAATTATGTTAATGAAAAAAGTTTGACTGTGAATAACCGATTTTCAAAATATATAAATTAACATAACTTCCGTACTCTTCAATAAAATGTATTGATATTATAAGTCAATCGATTTGTCTCGAACCAAGGAATCTTTTATATTCTTGCATCAACTTTGAATTATGCTAATGAAAAAAGTTTTACTATAAAAAACCGTATTTTAAAATATTATGCATTACCATAGTTTCCTTACTCTTCAATAAAATGTATTAATATTATGGGTCAATCGGTTCGTCTCAAATCAACACATATTTTCTGTTCTTGCATTAACTTTGAATTATGTTAATGAAAAAAGTTTTACTATAAAAAACCGATTTTCAAAATATAAAAATTGCCATAACTTCCGTACTCTTCAATAAAATGTATTAATATTATAAGTCAATCGATTCGTCTCGAACCAAAGAATCTTTTATATTGTTACATCAACTTTGAATTATGCCAATGAAAAAAGGTTTACTATCAAAAACCGATTTTAAAAATATTATTGAGTGCTGAAAAAAATGCACTAAATATTTTTTTAAATCCTTCGGTCAGTTTCAAGATATTAGTGAGAAAAATAAGCTTTCCAAATTTCATCAATTGATCTGCAACCGTTTTCTAGTTATCGTGTTCACAAAAAAGCGTGACATCCACACATCCACACATCCGGACAATTGCTTAGGACATTGTATTAGACATTTTTTAATTAGGGAGGGTTTAATTAAATGAATTTAAAAATTTTGGAAAATGTTACCATTACAACGCTTCCTCTATGAGGAAGCAAAATTAAATGAAAACCCAGAAAAAGAATTAGAAAATAAAACATTTAAATTGTTAAATTCTTGGAGAATTAATGGATATTTAGGTGAAGAATTATTAAGAAAAGATATTTTATTTCAGGATACTAACATTCCTAGAATTTACGGATTACCTAAAGTTCATAAAGATAATTGTCCACTTCGACCTGTAGTTTCATTAATTAAGTCATCTACTTATAAAATGACTAATATTCTAAATAATATTCTTAAAAAAGCACTAATAGTACCAAAATATCAAGTAAAAAATTCTTCCGAATTTAAAAATAAAATAATTAATAAAACAATTCCATCTGATCATATCATGGTTTCATTAGATGTTTCTTCATTATTCACAAATGTACCACTTCATTTAGTTATCAATAGTATTTTAAGTAGATGGATTCATATAAAAAACTATACAGAATTACCGATTGAGAAATTTGAAGAGGGAATTAAATTTTTGATGGAACAAACAGTTTTTAAATTTAATAACAATTTTTACAGACAAATATTTGGAACACCTATGGGTTCTCCTATCTCTCCAACATTAGCTGATTTAGTTATGCAAGATTTAGAATCAAATGTAATCAAAAATTTAAATTTTTCTTCACACACATATTTTAGATATGTTGATGATAGGTTCATTATATTACCTAAAGATAAACTAATTTACGTTTTAAATCAATTTAATTCTTATCATCCAAAGCTTAAATTTACACATGAAATTGAAAGTAATAATTCTATTTCGTTTTTAAATATTAAAGTTATAAAAACTGATACAGGTAATATCATCACTGATTGGTTTCGTAAAAATACTTATTCTGGTAGATATTTAAAATTTCTTTCTAACCATCCAATACAACATAAAATTTCGATAGTAAAAAATCTTATTGATACAGCTTTCAAATTATCATATAAATCATTTCATAGTTCTAATATAGAATTTATTAAAAGAACTTTATACTTAAATAATTACCCAACAGAATTTGTTCAAACACATATTAATAATAAAATTGAAACAATTACAGATTCTTTATCCAACCAAAATAATACAACAATAGTTAGAAATTCAAATTTTAAACCAATAGTATCAATTTCTTATCATGGTAAGTTATCTTTTGAAATTAAAAGAATTTTAAATAATTTTAATATTACAACAAATTTTAGAATTGACTCTAAACTTGATAAATTCATAAAACTAGGAAAAGATTTATTAGACAATTTGCAACTCACTGATGTAGTATATAAAATTCAATGTTTGAATTGTGAAAAATGTTATGTGGGTCAAACTAGTAGATTACTTGCTACAAGAATAAAAGAACATCATGACAATTTTAGACAAATTCCAAAAAACCATAAAGTCATAGCAAAACATCAGGTTGAAACTGGACATTTGATTGATTGGGATAATGTTATTGTTTTACATCATGAACCTGATGAATTTAAAAGATTAATAGCAGAAATGTTTTTTATAAAGAAAAACAGCAATAATTGTTTGAATATAATTTCAGATCTTAATAATTATATAGTCCAATATATAATATAATTTTGGATTCTCTAATTTAAAAAATTGAGATTCTTTTAAAATTCTAAATTTATGAATTTTTTCAAATAAATATTTTTTCATCACAATATATGTTTATACATTCAACTAATTAGTAATAGTAATAATTTAAATTTCAAAACAATGCACAAGGCGGTCAATAATGTTTTAAATTTAGAACTCTTTCAATTTTTAATATTGTCATTAGATTTACATAGAAACTATAGTACCTTATGTTATAAATCGTTGATTCGTCATTGCTAATTTCTATCCTTGTTAAGAATTCTCTTCCTCTCTTTCTGAATTTTCTCTTTGCAAAAATGGAGCAGAAAAGTTGGGGAGTCTCCGACTCTTCAACTGAGTCAAATAAATTATTAAAATTTTTTTAAAAAGTATAAATTTAAAAGTTTTTTGAACAAGTTTAGTTTTTTAAAAAGAATTAAACAAAAGTTCATGGAAAAAATGAAGCACAAGGTAAATTTTTCAATTTAAAATTTCTAACCTAAAAAAAAAAGAGTTTTTTTTTTATTCAAATGTTAATTATAATAACTAATATTACTTCAAATTTTTAGTGATAAGATAAGGAAGAGGATTTTATAATAATTGACGAACTTTGAAATTTAATTTACGTCCTGAAGAGGAAAACGACTCATGTTTTCGAATCGTTGGCAGAAATAAAGGATTTTTAACATCTAAATCTACTTTTGGTCTGAAGTGTGTCAATTTTTTACCATCTACATCTATTATTTTTATAAGCATAAAATTGATTTGAAACACCCCTCCCCATCTACCTCCTAACTCACGTAACTCCTAGAAACGAATCCTACCAAACCACAGACAGGCTAACCCACCTACCCCTGGGAACGACAAGTTTAGTCGCCTATTTTTTTAAAATAAATACATTCGACACCACAGGCTTGCTAATCCACGTCCTTTGAACTCAGGGGTAGTTTACCTTCACTCTTTGGGGGTAGCTTATTAGTACTAGGTTTGACCCAGGATACTTGCCGTCCAGCGCCGATTTTTATGAAACTTGGCACAGTTGTAGAGTTTAAAAAAAAACAGGGGGAGAGTTTCGACTAAACTCGCTGTTCCCATGGTAGGTGGGTTAGCCTGCCTGTGGTTTGGTACGACTCGTTTCTAAGGGTAAGGTGAGTTAGGGGGTACGTGGGTTAGCACGCTTGTGGTGTTGAATGTTATTATTTCAAAAAAATAGGCGACTAAACTCGCAGGTTAGCCTGCTTGTCGTTTGGTAGAGATGGTTTTTAGGGGTTAGCTGGGTTAGGGCGTGGGTGGGGTAGGTGGGGAGGAGTGTTTCAAATCAATTTTATGCGCTATACACTTGATAATTTGTATAATTCGATTGATTAAGATGCAACAACTATGCTCGTTGCTTAATCACATTTTCACCCCATTCGAGGGGTGTTTTTTCGCTCTAGCTAAAAATTTTGGGGGTATATGAATTTTTTTGACATTGGATTCGGATTCAGCGATAGAAAATACATAGGGATGCATTGGTCTGGTTCAGGTATATGAAATTTAATTTTTTTTGTGGGGCTGTGTTATTGAATCCATTAGCTTGGATTAATAGTTTTTATAACATACTGGACACTTTAGTATAAAATATACGGACTTTTTTTCATTTTTTTTTATACCATTAAGCTATTTCCCTTTCGGGTAGGCGTGACACTACCCGATGCGGGTAGTGTTTCTAGGTGGATTATTTATTACTAGTACTACTAGTGTGGGCTCACCACACCCACGACGGGCCAACAGCACGCAGCATTCCCGAACAGTCACCCATCAAAGTACTAACCGCGCCCAACACGGCTTAACTTCAGTGATCTTACGAGAACTGGGTTTTTCAGCGTGGTATCACAGTTGGCGATAAATAAAAAATTTAATTTATATATTTTGAAGGTTACAGCATTTTTAAGTCGTTAGTTTAATGAGGTAGCATTTTCTTATGAACCAAGGGTCAATCATCATATTCCTCGAGTCCTAAAAATGCTAAAACCATGAAGAACACTTTTTGTTGTTGAAAAAATCGATTTATCGCGTTTTGTTTGCTTACTCCACACTTTTCCTTATCCGATACTATCTTAGAGATAGAAAATGATTAATAATAAGAGAATTTCTATCTTTTTACTTCCAGCAGGGAAGAATTAGTCTACAAAATCGTAAAGAAGCCTAATATTGTTCAATTGAGGAGTTACTTAAAGTACTGAAAGTAATTAACGAACACATAAAAGACTGAACCTACTAAAATGATATTTTTCTGGCGATAACGAGGGAAATGAACAAATTACAGATTGTGACCCATTTGTCGAATAAAAATTGATTAATTTTAACCTAAAAAATTAATATTTATTTTTCTAAGTAAATGGCATTGAATATATTTTAATCAAGACTCTGAAAACAACGAAAATTAAAACTAAATAACAATATAGTGAGCATAGGAAGAATTTGATCTTCGAAATTGACAATAGGAGCGTACTCGATGATTGTTACATTTACATATATATTCTATCGTTAGCACATCTATTGTACTTATAAAAATAAAATTTCTTGAAATGTCTAAAGAATTATGTTTCATATATTATAACACAGGTGGGAGAACTTAGACATATTAGTAAGAAGGTTAGTTAGTTTTAATAATAAGTATAACTTTTCTATCTCGATTATATTATTAATTTAAAACCATTAGAACATTTTTAACAAGTTAAATTTTTATAAGAAAAGGTATGAACCATGCATGTAATAAGAATTAAGAAAAGCAATACAAATTTTAAAATGATAAAAACTTTCCTTTTCATTAAATTCAGTCTTTTTTCTTTCTGTTAATTGCCTCCAGTACTTTAATAACCTCCTCGATTAAACGACATTGTGCTTCGTCAAGATTTTGAGAATTAATTTCACCCCTCAAAAATATTTTTTCAGTACTTTTTACTGTGATCGAACGCTCGATCGAACATATAACCGGTAATTTGTCAGAACCATAAATATTTTTTCGCATCTCTCCCTTTCACTTCTTAATTTCGGTTTTTTGATGTGTAAACATCTTAGACAGCGATATGGATCTATGTGAAATCTTTAAAAACTTCGTGTAATAATTTTAGTTTAAGTTAAGAAAAGCTTTGGAATCTTTTCAAATCTTTGTGAAATTTTTGAAATATTTGAGAAGTCTTTAAAATTTTTATGAAATCTGTTTACTATAAGTTAACCTTTATCGAAGATGTATACGCATAAATCTGTCTTTACCATGCATGGACCGATTATTTTTATCGCCTTTTTCATCAGTTTTTACCTTTCGTTTTTCATTTTCATTTATTGAACTATTATTACTTTATTAGATTGTGTTTCCAAAGTTAGATGCAAGTGTTTAGATTTGCAAAATTATTTAATCTGTAACGTGAGAGGGCATCCATGTGAAGCCGTGTACAAACAAAAGTTATTAAAGTGAACATTAATTTCATGGTATTATATTGAACATCATTTTCAAATAAAATATATGCATGGAAAACAATAAGACGCACGCTCCTCGCGAGTATGAGATTCTGATTTTTTTAATTCTGCCAAATATCACGCTCATTTTCGAACCGGGAAAAAATTTCAGGGATTGCCAATTTAGAAGAAAAAAACATTTGTTACGTACCCATTTTTAAAGTTGAGCCATTCTCTCTGCAATTTCGATCTTGCTTTCTTCGTGGCATCCTTTAATGACGTCTCCATACTTTCTACAGATTTAAGTAAGTCCGACATTTTCCTTATTAGATTTACTTCGCAAATAGGAACAAAATTATTCTGAAAGTACAACTGCACAATTAATGTCAAATCATGTTTTTTTCAGGAATAGTTAATTGGATACTTGCCATATCGTTATTACTTTTAGCTGAATTATTTTTTTTATGAGAAAAATCTTCAATGAAATTTCTCAAAGTTTCCACACTATCTGCTACGATTTCAAAATTCGATATACTAAGATCAGTTAACATTTCATTGAAATCTTCGACAGCGGCATTCCGAATGTTTTTGCTCACTTTTGGGATATTTCTGAAGTTATAACTTCCATTAGTAAAGTCGTCAGTGCTTGATAAATCGTCAAGAGATGCTTCATTAATCAATGCATCCCTCAATTCTTTTAAAGATGATTCGTATTCACTCTCAACATTGTTTGCAGCTTCATTGTATTGTTTAATTTCGGACAGTAATTTTCCAGTTCTTAACGCATTACACCTTAATTCTCTTTTAATCGACTTACTAAAATTTTCGCTTTCCTGATCTTTTTTGTAATTTTCAGTTATATATTTTCCAGCTTCCATTTGCTTCTTTCTTGTCAAAGCGTTCAACCACTTGTCCAAACCTACTTCATCGTTCTGAAGATCTTCATTTACTATGTCATCATGTTTATCTGAAGACATTATTTCAGGCAACTTGTCATTACCAAAATTTGAAGGAAACGATACCTGCGCCATTTCAATTTCAACATTAATTTTCGATGTTTTTTTTGAGATAATTTGATTAACATTCTGACAGTAAGATTCTGAACTCTGTAAAATCTTCTCCTTTGATAAACGAGTGCCAGAATTTGTTGTATTTTTTTCTAAACCATCCAGGCTTCTTTCAATTTTTGAAGTCAATTCATCTAAAATTTCACAGATTACCGTTATGCTATTTGATTCTTCTTCACACTCACTTTTGAATCCTTCCAACATTTCGTTTTCAAGAGATTTTGTATCAATAGATCTGTTTATTTCATATCCACTTGGTGTAATGGAACTCCACTTAGATTCACTCGAATTTTCTAAGGAAGTCTTGGACATACTTCTAGAACGTCTTGGAGTAATCGGATTACAATCAATATTATTATTGTTACCGAAACTAGTTGATTCAGTTAAATTCCTACTTTCATTAGCCAATAAATTAATGACCGCAGCATTACAGTAAGGGCTGTCTCCTAATTTATCGTATTTTCGTCTCTTTGCCCTTTCTTTTCTTTTCTTTCCTTTATACGGTAAAGTCCCATTTCTCCAGCGAGATTTTCTCCTTTTAATGCGCGCTGCTTTACCAGCAGAACAGTTAACTGCATTATCTCCCTTCACTTGCCAACTTAGTTGATCTTTACCAGCAGGCGACTGAAAAAGAGAGAATATATTTGTTTTCTTTCTAATAATGGACTTTCTAATCATTATGGTGTGGATATTCAAAAAATGTGTTATTATTCGATGATTTTTTTATTGACTTTGCGTTACGGATAAACAATGAATTCAAGTTTCACAGTAACGGAATCTCTGAAATATTCAAATTTTTTGTTCATAATGATTCCGATCACGCGTAGAACATTGGATCTTTCTGAATAGAGAAGAAATCTAACTGTACACCAAACCGTCTTGATTTGCTTAGATTACTACAATTTTTAAGATAAAAATTGGATCTACAGTTATTATGTAAATATTTGAGCTACAGGAAACCTTTCATGACGTGTATTTAAAAGGCCTGGTGTTAGGCCACTGTACGAACAAAGTCAATTACAGTGGTCAATAAGAGACGATAAATAAAAAGAGACAGTACACATTCATATCGGATGAACACAAAACACGTTAAAATTTCTCAATAGTCAACAAATTAAAGAACTTACAATTGAGTTAAATTCATAAAAACGAAATGAAGAATAAATATGGAAATAGTCTTCGATAATGATACTCCAAAAGTCAGGTAGCCGCTCTCGGAGGTGCTAAATTATCACTGCTTCGTAACCTTAAAGCCATACCCGCGTGCCAAAAATATGCCAAGGTACTGGCGAGATGGATGCAGAAAGCTGTCATCCTTGGGTCGCTTCGTGTCCTCAAGACACACGAGGGTTTCGCCAGCCTGTCGTTGTGATTTCGTTGTGCCCTGTGACCACCCATCTCACGGATGTGAGACGTGGCCATAGGTGTATTTTACCGCGGTTCTACTGGGGGCTATTGACATTTTCTTTTTAGATGGCAGTTGCTCTTAGTGGAACCCTGCGGTGGTTGCTTAACTTTTTTTAATTATATATATATAAGTTGCTCTTAGTGGAACCCTGCGGTGGTTGCTTAACT
>CAKNXH010060407.1:258392-274137 GCA_932178445.1 Andricus quercusramuli
TAATTATTTTGACCTCAATTACAAATTTTATTTTAGATGGAGTTTTTGGTTCTCCTACACCGTTTCAAAAAAGGTGTCTGCATCCTTTCGGAAATCCACCCTTCAAGCATTCAGACTAGGTAAAATTTGTTGTCGGTTAATTCAGAAGTTTTTAAACAAATCGGTTGAATATTGTAGGCTCCAGGTCGACTGAACTTCTCAAAATGGTAAACTTTCCATGTTTTATGCATCTGCTGCGTCCATTTACTAAAAAATAAACAGTGTATATGCACAGAAGTTATTTATTACCTGAAGACTTCCACTATTACTGCAAATGTCAAGCGATTTTCATGAATCTTTTTTCACGTTCTTGTAATTATATAAATAAATTAATTCTGCTGATTAAAATTAAATTAATCCATGATTTCATAATATCGGTTTTTCTAACTAGCCGTATTTTCATAATAATGAAAGCGTTACTGCTATTCTTGTGTTTTTTATTATTAAGAAGAATATAAACATTTTAGCGAAAAAGCGGGCCTTTGCGCTTCTAGATATGATTATGTAGATGACGTATGCGAAAAATTAAACAAAAATATTCAACCGTGCGGCCTCAAAATTCAGAACCGATTACCCATTTTGATGAAAGGCCTTAAGGACGCAGTAAGGAGGCACTTCGTCGACTCAGCGACAGGCGACGTGAAAGTCCACATCACGAAGAATGCCTCGAGATGTATGTATGTCGTGATAGAACTACCCTTTCAATCGCCGAATTGATGTGGTGCATTCGATTATAGGTCACTTCAGTTTATCGTTTCAAGGTCGCTGTTCGACCATTTGTTGAGCCCAAAAGAGTACGTCAGAACTGGAATGGCATAGATGTTAATAGTCCTGATTTTCTTGACTAAGTTGAGAGAACTCTTCAGAAACTAGCGGAGTGTCGTAGTGAAAGCATTCTTTACGATTTACTTGAATATCATATGCTAAATACACTTAGATTCGAAAATGCAGTGTTCTGTATTAAACCAGTCCGAACTCTCTGTGGATGTCATTCGAAAACTACTTTGTGATAAAGTTCACTTGCTGCATTACTAGTTTCAATTAGCGGATAGCTTCAGGTTATCCATATGAAGAAGATGAGTCAGTTGATGAACATTCTCGTTATCAAGTACTCTGAACCCATGAGAAATACTATTTAGTGTTTTGCTCAACAGATTCAACACTAAACGCAACCCTAATTTACTAAAGGAGTCTCCGTAAAAAACACACGACGTAATGCGTATTCATTTAGTTCTACTTCGATGCCGACGATCAAAATACTTTATTCTTGTTCCCTAAAGCATTATTGCATTAATGCTTTACATTTACTTGCCATTTTCAAAACCGCTGAAGCGCCGCAGGCTGTGATGTTAATAGGCTTAATTACAAGGTTATTTATTGCCCTTTGTTTCTCCAGTTTGAACCACGTTCGACCAAGTCCATATTTTCCAATTGAGGAACTTCGGTATCTTCCGGGATACTTCGCTCTTTACTCAGTTTGTAAAATGGTGTATCAACTTTCTGGTTTTATTTCCTCGGGTAAAGACTGCATTTGTAGGCCTGCTCCTGCGACCCAACGTTGTAATGACTGTACAGACAGGTCTCTTTCTTTATAAATATAATTAAACATTTCATTACTTCCAATTATTCTGATACAGATTCGTAACGAAATTAATAAAAGTCATGGTCTTCTTGTAACAATATGATAAGGGTGGTTACAAAAATTTACATCCTTGGCAGAGAATGCCTTTGTGTTGATTCCGCAACTCTGAACACATCTATAGGAACTTTAATGTCTTGTCATCAGTTTTTTATTTTTTTTATTTATATATATATATATATATATATATATATTTTTAACCAAAGACATATGTACTTACATAGCTAAGTTATGATTATTATTGGAATAAATTCCGACGGACTTTCTCGACGGGCGGTATAATTATGACCGATCTGAGTTTCTTCGGTATTCGGTAGGTACTCGGATGAAATATCAAGTTCGCGGTACTTCCACTAGCCGATGAAGGCTTCGGGGGATGGTGGCCAAAGGCTCGTAGCAAGGCTTCCTGCTTCCTCGGAGACCTTCTCGGTGGGCGAGAGGATTTCCCTCGTTTCTCTGGGGATCGTTGTGGTGGAGGAAGGTCTCTCACCTTTCTTTTCCTCTCTGGAGAATGACGCGGAGGTGGTCGGGGTCTTTTAAGACAGGAGGGATCCAACTGATGCTGACTTAAGTGGGCATCCTCCCACTCTTCTGCGAGTCGGCGTTTTACCGAGGTGCTTCGTGTGAGGGCAACCCGGAGATCCCTCAGTCCTCGAGGCTTAGCAGCCTTTTCACCAGGGTCCCTGGCAGCCGGCTCTGGTGACGGGTACTCCTTTTGGGTAGCCTTGGTTGAGTTAGTCACTTTCACTGGAGAGACTGGAATGGGAGAAGCTCGGAGTATCAAGTAATCTTCCTCCTGGTTGTGGGGGCTGGTCCTATCTGCCGTAGGTGGCACGTCTTCTTGCAGGGTTAGGTTTTCCTTCCGTGGAGGTATGGGCGTTCCTGGGGCCAGATCGGCGATCCCGGGCTCGAGTTGAGGGGCTTGGGGGAAATCGTTAGCCTCCTGACTCTGTGCACTCGTGCCCTCGGTCGGGTCAGCGAGGCCAAACTCCCGTAAGGCGGTTTCCAGGGGAACCGCGCCCTCTTCCTCTAGGCTCAAACCGCACGAGGACTGGGGGTTGTCTTGCACTACGGGAAGAACCCGTAAGTGTCCAGGCTTCTCGTGCTCGTGCTCAACCAGCCGTTGAGTCATTCATTGACGACTTTGGAGTCTGTTGCGTTTGCTGGTCGGTGGTACGGGAACGTATTTACCAGGATGGGCAAGCTCCTGGGCCACAGCCCGGCGATGACGCTCGGCCCAGCGCTTGTGCTGACTTGGCCGATTCTTTTTTGATTTTCATACCTAAAGACGAACGAGTTTAGTTTTTTTAGGGAAACCCGGTTATCCTCGGTATGATAGAGGACCCGGAAAAAAACAGTTATCCTCGATAGGATCGAGGACCCGGAAGAGATTATTTATTTTCGCGGGTTTAGTTTTTTAGGGAAACCCGGTTGTCCCCGATGTGATCGAGGACCCGGAAGAGATGGGAGGTTTTTTAGAAAACCCGGTTATCCTCGGTACGATCGAGGACCCGGAAAAGGTTATTTATTTTCGCGGGTTTAGTTTTTTAGGAAAACCCGGGAAACCTCGACATGATCGAGGACCTGGAAAAGATTATTTATTTTCGCGAGTTTAGTATTTTAGGGAAACCCGGGAATCCTCGATACGGTCGAGGACCCGGAAGTGATTATCTATTTTCGCGAGTTTTAGGTTTTTAGGGAAACCCGGGAATCCTCGATATAGTCGAGGACTCGGAAAAGGTTATTTATTTTCGTGAGTTTTAGGTTTTTAGGAAAACCCGGGAATCCTCGATATGGTCAAGGACCCGGAAAAGATTATTTATTTTCGCGAGTTTAGTATTTGAGGGAAACCCGGGAATCCTCGATACGGTCGAGGACCGGAAGTGATTATTTATTTTCGCGAGTTTTAGGTTTTTAGGAAAACCCGGGAATCCTCGATATGGTCGAGGACCCGTAAGAGATCATTTATTTTGTTAGAAAACCCGGTTATCCTCGGTACGATCGAGGACCCGGGAAAAAAAAACCGGTTATATTCGATACGGTCGAGGACTCGGAAGGGGTGCATAACCTCTATGTTCATATGGTTCCATTATAATCGCCTTCTTGGTTGCTGAATCTATGATTCTGCCCCTGGTTGAATCAGACTATCTGCTTCTGGAGGATGTGATGGTAATGAGGTTGCGCGGGAACATCAAGAGCATGATGTTGTGTTGCTTCACCGGTCACCGCTTGATCTTGTGATGTAGCTTTCTCTAACTGATGTTTATTATCGACATTTTTCACGGCCGAATCAACCTTTCGTTTAATTTTTATTGCTCGATCTTCTGATATGAGTAAAGTATTCTTGATGTACTTTACCTCAGGAATAAAATCTCTTACTCTAACTTTCTGTATATGAGGATACTTTGAAGCGAATTTAATCCTAACATTGTATCCTTTTTCGCGTTCAGTTGCTAATTTCGCGCTTTCATAGTAGATACGCAGCAATTCCTCTTTGATGGTTGTATTCCAGTTGATGCTCCCCCACGGTATTTCTTCTAAGGTGGTTGACTGCAAATCGTTGACTATTACCATTCCTATTATTATTACTATATATTATTAAATTATTATATTAGAATAAGTCGAATTTCGAAATTTGACACTTGAGTTTTGGCTCCATTTTACTCTAAAACAAGATCAAATTTGATTGAAAAATGGTTATAATTTAAGGAAATCAAGCCAGTTTCATGTACGGTTAGATTTTTTATATTTCGAAAAATCCAATGTTCCGCGCGTGTCCAAATTTGCATTGAATTTCTAACGAACAACTGCAAACATCTACTTTCAGTGCTCAAATCATGTCTAGTTCTCAACAACATTGTAACTAACTTTCGTGCAAAAAAAATTTTATTGGGAATACAAATATTCGTTCAAGCCTTAAAGTAAATCACCTTGACGGTAGACAATATTTTATTGTCCAAGCAATGCCGATATACTCTGAGATTATTTTGTAGAAACTGTGGAAAGTAAATATATCTAGAACCATGCCTGTCTATCCCAAGAATCGATTCGATTTTATTTTCCCATGGCTGTTTTGACAACTCTTCTTGAACAGTTTTTCTAGTATGCTGTTTTTGGAAAAACATAAAATTGTATTAATTTATGTAAAATAATAGTATATTATGCATTAAGGTCGGCCGATAAATGTCATTTTTAAGTAATCATAACGTAATAGGACTTGAAATTTGTGGTTTATAATGTAAAAAAAGAATTACTGTTCAAAACGTTTATCAGTCAATATCTCCAGTTCGCAAAATGACGTTAAAACGTTGAAGTTGAGAAAATGCAGCAAATTTAATCCATTATTCCAACGTAAATCAGAAAATATTGCTTTACTTAACTTATATTATTATATTCATATATTTATTAACTGAAGCAGCAAATATTATTAAATAAGTCTTTTTTTAGACTTATTCAAAAACGGCCGTCGAAATAAAGCTTCCAAAAAGCTGTTACATTTACTTCAAAAGATGTTCCGCTCTCTTAACTTATTTTCTTAAGGCTTCTTTTTAACTCATTCTTATCAAAAATTATTGCATTTGGATCAACTTATAAGCCGAAGTGCTTTTAAGATCATGCTTCAACTAATAATAGGTATGATGAAAATGTCAAAATCTGTCTAAGGTACTTAATTTGTATACATTTCAAGCTTAAAAAAATGAAAGCACAAAAATCGCAGCTCATGCTGTTCCCGAAATACCTTCAAATAAAATTTTAATTTTTTAAATTATATTTCATACAGTGACTATGCACGCAAAATTATCTTTATTTAATTCAAAATGACGTTGGTATCTCAAATTTAAAAAGAGCTTAAACAAAATTCACTTATCATGGTAAAATGTTAAAATCTGTTTAAAAACTTTATTCTTTAAGCATTTAATGTACAAGCAGCCACGATCTGTAACATATTAAATATATCACAGGTCCAATAAACCATTCACTACTCTTAGTTCGACCCGAGACTAACGGCGTAGACTTGATGGTATAATGGTCCCATTTTTCTTTCTTTTTCTTTTTCTATTTTTTACTTTTTCCCCTTTTTGGTTATTTTTGAGTTTCTTTATTCATTAAAATTTGTTTAAATTACAGAAAAACGAAACAATGTTCATTATCTTTCCACTTTAAATGTGTAATGAGGAGAATTGACCGGTTGGATGCACCCAGCGGCTCAATTCCATGACTGCATACCTCAACCTCGTTGAATACGTGGAGTCTTCAACCTCCACAAACTATTAAAATCTCTTTGACAACGAATGCTGTTAATTAAAAACGCAAAGAAGGCAGATTTTAAACTCACATTATCGTTTTGCTAGGATAGGTATATTTGTTAGATATCAAAAATGGTATCAGTGGATAGCGTTGAAGCTATTCTTGAGTTTTAGATGCATGCATGTGCTATTATGAATCGAATAATGATAATTTTATGTGCATGGTCAATATGTATTAAATATCATTTAATACGTTCATTCTTTGAAGTCCAAAATGCATACAAATGAAGTATCGTAGCTAGATTTTATTGACATTTTCATCATACCTATGATTGGTTATAGCGCACTGTGCCCATCTCTATTGAAAATTTGTCGTAAATCACATACCCTCTTCGCCTATATCAACAGCATCAAGAAAAAACACAGTGTCGAAGAAAGGTTTTTGGAAAATTTTGAAATGCTTAGTAGACAACTCTTCTTGAAACATTCGGTCAGAACATTTCATTTTTTTCTTTGTTGTCTCAATATCAACTAACCAAATCTGCTTTGTTCGTATCGAACAACAATATTCTTAAATGTTGACGATGCTAAATCAAACAATTTATCCACATGACCTTGACAGGACTAAATTTATTCGAATGCAGTTTATGATTCAGACCTATCTCAGTTATCTACGTAGTTTATGCTCTTCAGTAATATTTTGGATGATTCTTTACGACTTACTGTTTGTATTAAAGCTCGACCACAGATTTGCTCTACACGTTCTGCCACTTGTGACAAGAACTGAGAAAGAGGTGGATCTTTTTTGGAGTCAGTATTTACAAGGTTTTCTCCGCAGTCATTGGGGTTCCCCAGTATCGTACAGAACTGGTCCTCTTTTGAAAAAAAGCATTTTATCTCGCCTAAAAGGCAGACGAAAAGATCTGAATACAATTGAATTATGCAGTTTAAGATCTCAAAATAAATCATAAGATAAGTAACAATTTATAAACGATACTTGGGATAGGATTGTGGAAATAATAAATTTCACAACAATACGCTAGTCGAAATTACTATACTCAAATTTATCCAGGGATCACCATGACCGCTTAGGGTAGCGTTCTAAACAACGATGTGCGATTGTTTCTGCTTTTTCTCCTCTTCTCTTTCCTTATAGAGCAATCCAAGCTGGCAGTTGATCTCCGACTGTCAATTTTTCGATCGTCAACTGTTCCTCTATTTTTTCTTCTTTCCTGGCTCGCCCCGTCACTCCAAGCTGACCAGTAATCATCAACTTTTCTTTTTCTTTTTAACATTTGTTTGCCTGCACTTAATAGGGCCTCTGCACACTTTTTATTGAAACAGTCTCACAAAAATTTTTATTTAACACTATTTTATGCTTTAGATAATAAGTGTATGAATGTAAATTAAGTATAGCAACATTCTCCGATCCACGATAGAGTGATGTATTACATTTACTGAATATTCTTAATTTTAACGTCATTTTACCACCTGAAGATTATGCCCGCGGTCGAATTGGTAATTTGGTCACAGAACTTTGAAGCGCGTGCTTGAGAAAACGACAGTAGTCTAAGAGTTTCAATTCTATCGTAATGATGCGGTGAAACTGCATCCTACATTTGTCTGTTTGGTTACAACAGTAGGGATTAGTGTTTTTGTAATTACAGACGTTAACTTCTTTGTTAGGTTTTTGACATTGTTGTAGTGCACATTTTCAATTAAATTTGTTGTATGAAAACGATGAGTAGAGAAAAAGAAATTGAGAAATGCATGGAAGTTATAGTGTATACTTCAACGAAACATACACTTGGAAGTATGTCATAGGCGCGTTTTATGGGGTAACACCACTCTAGGATTTTGGAAAAATGGATTATTTTTTGCCTGGCTTAAAATGTACTTTAGGGGCTTAAAATTAAAGTGCACTTGGTCCCATTGCAAAAAAAGATGTTAACAGGTCGACATTTTGATTTCACCGAAGCACCTCGAAGCGTGTACTTGGATACAATGCTTTTGTATTTCTTTTACCTGTCGAAATGTTAAGTGCGACGGTTATTAGGGTTCCTCAGGTGTCAACTGGGTGCGCTGATTTCTATTACAAACTGTATAGGTATGTCTGTGAATCAGTGAATGCTGCCCAGATTCATGGATTTTTCTGTTAGTAAAATTTTAAACGCGCTTTCCTCGAAATCACTTTTTTCAAACAGACTGGAAACATTGCTTGAAAACCGTTACACATATCAGTCTAAAATTTTCACAGTAGCTTTACAATTACATTCTTCATGGAACTACGTAGGAGTTTTTTGATTTAATATGAACTTTTTTTTTATAAACAATTTCGTGCTTATGTTGTGGCCCAAAATCGAAACTTTTTTTCAAAATTGTACCATTTCTACAAAATTTGGTAAACAAAAAATCCTACATAGTTCTCAAGCTAATGACATATAGTTCTGAAATATTCTTTGTTTTTTGTTCCACCTCGCAAATTGAAGGAAAAATGTTTCCGGTCCCACAGTCCGTTTTTGGACAGGCAACATACAAAACTTTCCTAATCGCCACCATTTTGTATTTTTTCTCGATAAAATTTTTTTTTTCTGTACTTAAATACATGTTGATTAAACCCTCTAAAAGTAATTCCTATTCTTTTTGTCAAACTCTCCAACAAAATTCTTGAAAGTGGACCTCTTATTCGGGCGCTAGAGTGGTGTTACCCCTTAAAGTATACACTTAATTCCAGATCTTAAGAATAATTTAATGTCAGCAGTAAAGATTACCGAGGCACGTCGTGATGTTATATTTCACCAGTCACATGTGAAATTAGTAGATAAAAATAAAGAGACTGTTCTAATCGGAGACCGAATCGGAGATCTATACTGTCTTTTAGAAAATGGCAATGAAGCCTGTATCTCATCCACTAGAAATGAAACATCTAAATTGAAAATTGGACATGAACGATTTGGACATCTGAACAACGAAGAGCTCCTCAAGATGTACAAAAACGGAACCGTGATTAATATGGATCTTGGAAACGACCAGTAACTTACTCCCAGCAAAATCTGTTTAAAGCTAAACTCACAGCTCTTCCATTTTCGCCAAAATCAGAGAGAAGGAAACTATTTTTAAACCCGAAGAAAAACCTGCAGAAATCGAATCAGGAGACGATTATCATCCAAATGCAGTTGCTGAAGATAATAAGATTGCACCAAACCCTGCACCAAACCTTATAATTTGATCCGGAAGACCGGAAATAATACGAACTAGTCTCAAAAGTATAAATAAAATATCCATAGAAAACGATAATATGGGAGCACAGTCATTAGGGTATGGTATCGTTTTGCAGAATTCGAATTTGGCAGATGAAAATTTTCACGTACGAACGATAATTTCAGAGTGTACGAACTTGAGCATGCAATGTAGCTAACAAAATAATTACTCACGGTTGTAAAATAGCTTTGAAGTCAGTAAATGGTGGCAGGTTTTTTTTATAATTACGAATAGATGGCGCAAAGAACTAAGTAATTAGAGCTATTCTAGGTTGAGGATGATGTTTCTCGACGGAAATGGGTATTTTAAAATAAAAATCAAGTTAGTCTTCATCAAGTACTGATGAAGACTAACTAGTTAGAGTTATTTGAAGTTATGATGATTCCTCTCAACGGAAAGTGGATATTTTCAAATATAATCATCAAATATTGATGAAGACTAACTAATTAGAGTATTTTGAGGTTATGTTTGGTGGTTCTTAACGGAAATTGACATTATCAAATTAATACAAGCAAGTATTGATCAAGACTCAATAATTAGAGTATTTTGAGGTTATTTTTGGTGTTTCTCAAAGGAAATGGATGTTTTTAAGTAATAATCTTCAATTACTGATGAAGACTAACTAGTGAAAGTTATTTGAGGTTAGGGATGATTTTTCTCAACGGAAATTAATATTTTAAAATAAAAATCATCAAATATTGCTGGAGACTAACCAGTTAGAGTATTCTGAGGTTATGTTTGGTGTTTATCAACGGAAATTGACATTTTCAAATAAATACTATCAAGTATTGATCAAGACTCACCAATTAGAGTTATTTGAGGTTATGATCGGTGTTTCTCAACGGAAATGAATGTTTTTGAGTAAAAATCATCAAGTACTGATGAAGACTAACCAATTAGAGTATTTTGAGGTTATGTTTGGTGCTTCTCAACGGAAATGGATTCTTTTAAATAAAAAATAAAATAATGATGAAGACTAACCAGTTAGAGTTATTTGAAGTTCTTGATGATTTTTATCAACGGAAATGGGTAGAGAAATAGACTAGTGAGACTTCCGATACTAATTATTAGTAGCAAAAAACCATTTCAGATTGCAATCGTTATATTCCATAGTAAGAAATAGACTGGGATGGAGCTCTTTCGGATGAGTGATATTGGTTTTTACCGCATAATTCCTAAGTCCTTCGCTAGCTCGGTGGACTAAGCGTTGGACGGCGTACTCGATACGTGCTGCTTCGCGTCCCTATATATGCGGTTTTTCAGTGTTATTTTAAACGTTAGTGGTATGATTAGAATAATATGTATGTACAAAATATTCTAGTTATAAAAGTATTACGCATGTTTAAAATATGCGAATGAAAAAGTCAAGAAAGAATAGAAATAAACACAAACTTCTAGCAAGGAAGATAAGATTTAGCGATGGAAAGAGATATATATTACCAGACACAGGGACAGACTGAGGGATAGAAAGAGATAGATATTACCAAACAGACTAATAGCGTATTCGTTCATCTGCCCCCGCTCTGCGCCGGTGCAGTGTCGTGCCTGCTCTGCTCTGTCCGAGAGTGCTTGGCGCTACTCCGAATCCACTCCGGCGCACTCTGTGAGACACCATCCTAGGGCAATTTTTCGATATGCGCTGCTATAGAGCGTAGCCGAGCGAGCTCTCCTGCACTGGCGTAGATTGCTGGATGATACGACTTGCAATATTTTATATCCAAAATCTCAATTATATGAATAGTTAATACATTAAATTACAAAAATAATTATAATGTGTACAGTAATTATTATAATTAATTAATTAATGATTACAATTTAATTTAAAACATTAATTATAATGTGAATAGTAATTATTATTAATTAATAATAATTTAATTTGAAACATTAATTATAATATATATGCTAGTAATAATTGATTTTAAAAATTAATTAATGTATAAATATATATTTAGAATTCTTTTCGTTATCCGCTCTCGAAAAAAGTGTTACCAAATTTCTTGTTTGCAGCGTTTAAAAGTTTTCTTGAGTTTCAATTTTTTTCCATACTTTAATTTTAAAAAAGTCTTTTAAATTTTGTTTGGATTCTTATACATTGTTAGTTGTTAACAGATAATTCATGTTTGATTCATGCTTGTTTTCGAAAGAAATGGTCAACGCCTTTGTTAATAAGAAAAGATTTTTTTCAAGCCCCTGAAAACTTTCTAGTGTTATTAATGCAGTAGATGAATAATTTCCAATGCCCTTGAGTCGACATTGGAAATACAGCGAATATCAAAATTTTTCATTCTGGCATTGAATTAAATTATATGTATAACTTGTGGTTTCAGGCTTTTTCTGAACATGTACGGGGTTTTTTTAGCACAGAAATAAAATAGAAGACGATCAAAAAGGTCCAGGAGTCGCATTATTTTCTTTACATGTGGTTTTATAATTTTTACAAGATTCACGGAGGGGTGAGAGCAGAGAAATTCGAAAAGTGAAAAATAAGGCCCACCATAATATATATATAAAATAAAGTTAAACAACCACCGCAGGGCACCACTAAGAGCAACTGCCATCCAAAAAAAAAAGAAAGATGTCAATAGCCCCCAGTGGAACCGCGGCAAAATACACCTATGGCCACGTCTCACATATATATATATATATATATATATATATATTATATTCGTGGCTCTTGGCGATTATTTTTCTACTGCATTTTGGTCGATGTCTACATTAGCGTTTTTTTAATGCAGACTTTAAAATATAAACATTAGCGTTTGTTATTAATTGACTCATTTAAATTTCGAAGCGTTTCTTTTACTTTTTTTGACACTTATTTTTGGTATGAGAAACGACTTTCTTGCATCTCATGAGAAATGAGTAAAAAGAAGTAAAATTATTAAATCTGTGCTTCTTTTATTTTGGCATTGATTTCGTGACAAAGGAAAAGCTCTTCAGCTCATAAAACAGCTTGCAAAATCAAAAATAAAGTCAGCAAAATGATAAATAATTTTCCTTGAAGGATACAAAAGTTGAAAAATGTATACATGAGAATTGCAAAAAGAAAGGTGTTTTTTTTATGTTACGATGTTCATCAAAGAAATAATCGCAATTTCAAAGCTATTTTAAGCCTGAATTGTATCAACGCCATTGTAGACTCTTATAGATGAGACAATGAGAGTTTGGAGTATTCAGTATATTGAATAATTTCAAATTTAAAGCTATTTGAATCTGCACGAATTCGGAATGAAAAGTGTTTGGTAATTTCCGCTAGAAACATTTGAAATTATTCACTTACAACTTGTCATAATTTGAGAAAGATGAAAATCGTTTATATGTAAATCAATGTGAAAGTAGGTCTATTGAGCAAGTACATTTGTTTGAAATAATTCATATGACTGGTTTCAAATAGTCTTTGAAAGTGTACTTCTTTTAGTTTAATTTTTTTAAATATTTTTACGTCCCACAAATCATCCCTTTTGCGGAGAAAATGTCACCTGATTCTTGCAAAAAATTTAAAAAATGTATTCTAGTTGGTCGCTCGAGGTCAATTTTGTTCAAAGCGCTCGTTTCTCAATAAATTGACATTATTTTTTTATAATTTCGTTTTGTCACTCATGGATCGTGTTTTTTATAGAAAAGTATTAAACTCTAATTTTTCGACATTGATAGAATGATAATTCACACAGGGTGATTTTTATAATATCTTTTGAAGGGGATATAGTATAAAGGAGATTCAAGTGTGGAAAGGAATATAACAAACGTACAGCGTTAATTAAAATTCAACTCGACATTATTACACGACATTGAAGTTTATCACATGTATCGATTTGAAGCTTATGTAATTATTTTGGAAAAACTAAGAGTTTTGCTTTTTTTCAACAAATCGTTTAGTTTAAACAATTTATTAAACAATTACATAATTTTCTGTAGTTTTACAGTTGTTATAAAGAATCTGATTGTCGGATTGAAAAATAAACAATTCGTCTCGAAAACATTCGTTTCGAAAACCCGTGTGCGGCACACAGCAAATGGATTTGAAACTTATGTCATTAATTAAAAAAAAGTAAGAGTCATATCGAAAAACAAGAATTATATTATTTTCTGTAGTTCTGCAATTGTTATAAAAATAATAAGCAACGGATCGAAAAACCATCAGCACTATGGCATTCGTCCTGGAAATCTCAGTTCAGTCAGTTTTATAAAAATTTTCTGTGTAAACAAATGTAAAATATCGGTGCTTTGTTCACTTTATAAAAACCATACATACATTTTTCACCTGGGGATAAATGTCACATTTTTCTCACTTTTGTATTTTGAAAATTACATTTCGAGAGAAGAAGAAAATGATTAAATATATTCAATATTTATGTGAGGAATAAGATGAAAAAAGCGTGTTAATTAAAATATTATAGACATTCTAATTAGCATTAAAAAAGTGACTTATTTCTAAACAAAAAAGTGTCTACGTGGGAGTATTTCTTTTATTAAATGAAAATAATAATTTAAGTTCGATGAAGTTTCACTCATTTGGGGTGAAGGTAAACGAATTCAGAATCAGTTCATAGAGTTTTAAAATATTCAAAATAAATTGAAAAGAAAAACTTATTTTTGACATATGACCACAAGTGACATATCGTTGAAATCGCCAAGATACCTAGATTTTAAATCTAATATTATTAAACCACTAATTCTAGAATTAAAAAATATTTGTATTTCGTATTTTATTGCTCGTTGGTACAAAGGACTCCCCGCTGACGAGGGTCGGCGGAAGAGAGCGCATAAGAAAACAGGTGTATACTACACTGTGATGAGGTGGGTACACCTGATCTATTGTAACTGGACATTTTCAATAGTTCTACTACACTAGTATAATTGCAAGGTTTTCCGGCATTCAAATTAATCTGTGGTCTGTTTAGGTTCCAGTTTGGAAATTTCCTTTTCACTTTATTACTCTAAAATTTTTGAAGGGTTTTAACTTCAAAGACGCATAAAATCAATTTAAATAACAAAATTATTCCGAAAAATTTTAGTTTACTCATAATAGTCGGTTATTATATTTTTTACTTGCTTTTCTAACTTCTAGATGTTGAAGGATTGCTTAATTATTTCAGAGGCCTCGATGTAGGACTTGTTCAATTTTTAGTGCATTTAAATTGGGCATTAAAAATTTCGCTTTGATTAATTTGTCAAATTCAACAGTATGAATTTGTAAAATCTGAGTTGGCCAAGCAATTTCGGGAAAAATAATCATAACAAAATGTATAAAGAAGTTTTGTATAAAGTGCCGTATAGAAATTTTTCAATTACATTTGAGAAGTGCCTTGGCACATTTTTTATCATTTTCGAACCTTGGATAATGAACTGCAACAAATTTTATGAATATTTCAATGTACGTGATCCTTCTAAGGATACACAGCTTAGGGACAACGACTGGCGTGTCACGATTTTTATTGTTTTATGGTGGGATGAATCAGCTATTCCCTTTTCCCGCAAATGGGAAAATTTTATTGCAGTCCAGTTTCAATACTCAGGTACACCAACTTCTTGAGATCTAATCCCTGGCAAGAACGGGCAGGTGACCTGCTGCCGTCGATCCTGGTCAGCGGGAGTCCATTGTACCTAATGAGGACTATAGAATGCAGAATATAAAATTTTTTAAAATCAGCACTTTGTAATTGATAAAAATAATATTCGAAATCTGCGAATTGTAGCGATTCCAACAATATGTAATTTTAATTAAAAAATTGAAAATTCCAGAAGAACTGCAACAATGCAAGACATAAAATTCGCGTGGTATCTGTCGTTTTTTTAAAGAGAAAAACCAGGTAGAAGTGATAGTAGTGGTTTTTTGGTGTTATTGAATTTCACAATGGGGTTGGGAGTTTATCTTACGGCTTTCTGAATGTGGGTTGTATGATTATTTTTAATTTATATATTTTTTCACTAGCTTCCATGGAAGCTCTCATTATTAGTTCAGGTAACAGTCATAGGGGTGGTTTTTTGGTCTTCTTGAATATTATTGTTAGGTTGAGAGTTTACCTGCCGGTCTCGTGAACGGGATTTGGATGATTATTTTCAATTTATAAATTTTTTTCTATTTCTCCTGGAAGTTCTCGTAATTGGTTCAGGTAAAAGTGATAGGGGTGGTTTTTTGGTGTTATTGAATTCCATCATGCGGTTGGGAGTTTACCCTACGCCTTTCTGAATGTGGTTTGTGTAATTATTTTTAATTTATATATTTTTTCACGGACTTCCGTGGAAGCTCTCGTGATTATTTCAGGTAAAAGTGATAGGGGTGGTTTTTTGGTGTTATTGAATTTCATCATGAGGTTGGGAGTTTACCTTACGGCTTTCTGAATGTGGTTTGTATGATTATTTTCAATTATATATTTTTTCACTAGCTTCCGTGGAAGCTCTCATTATTAATTCAGGTAACAGTGATAGGGGTGGTTTTTTGGTGTTATTGAATTTCATCATGGGGTTGGGAGTTTACCTTACGGCTTTCTGAATGTGGTTTGTATGATTATTTTTAATTATATATTTTTTCACTAGCTTCCACGGAAGCTAGTGAAAA
>CAKNXH010060407.1:274960-303820 GCA_932178445.1 Andricus quercusramuli
ATGATTATTTTTAATTATATATTTTTTCACTAGCTTCCGTGGAAGCTTTCGTTATTATTTCAGGTAACAGTGATAGGGGTGGTTTGTTGGTGTTATTGAATTTCATCATGGGGTTGGGAGTTTACCTTACGGCTTTCTGAATGTGGTTTGTATGATTTTTTCAATTATATATTTTTTCACTAGCTTCCGTGGAAGCTCTCATTATTAATTCAGGTAACAGTGATAGGGATGGTTTTTTGATCTTCTTGAATAGTATTATTAGGTTGAGAGTTTAACTGACGGTCTCGTGAACGTGATTTGGATGATCATTTTCAATTTATAAATTTTTTCTATTTCTCAGGGAAATTCTCGTAATTGGTTTAGGCAAAAGTGATAGGGGTGGTTTTTTTGGTGTTCTTTAATATTATTACAAGGTTGGGAGTTTAACTCACAATTTTCTTAACTTGGTTTGGATGATCATTTTCAATATATACATATTTTGTCGCTATTTTTCGTGGAGGCTCTCGCCTGGGTTTTTTTTGTGCTATTGAATATTATTATGGGGTCGAGAGTAACTTTAGGTTTTCCGAATGTGACTTGGATGATTTTGTGTAATTTATAAAATTGTTCACTATTTTCCGTGGAGGCTCTTGTAATTAGTTCAGGTAAAAGTGCTCAGGGTGGTTTTTTGGTGTTATTGAATATTATTATGGGGTTGAGATTTTAACTTGAAATTTTCTGAACGCGATTTCGATGATTACCTTCAATTCATATATATGTTTTTACTTTTCTCCCTAGAAGAAATATCAACAAATGTAAATTGTACGTACTTGTGGTAAAAAAGAAAGCGTTGTGCATGGTATTTATGTAGAGATAATAAAACAATGGAGCTATTATTGTATTTTCAGAAGTGCCTTAATTTTTATTTATTATTGACGAGGTAATTCGAAACAAACGTAAAATAAGTGATTCTTATAAATCGAGGTATACCGTTACCGGATTCAAGTACAACATTATATTTCCAGTGATATTTTCTAATGAACTTTGCTTATGAAATGTAATCTTTAAGACTTATAACAATATAGTGTAGAGTAAAAATAATAAAAGAAAGAACGATTCATTTATGTCTATGAATATCTGCAGTATACATTTTTAATAATATTTTCTTTATAAAATGAACGTTGAGCGATGCCTGGAAACATTTTTGTATAGAATATCATTGACCATATAATTGTAACAAGATCAGAACAAAACCCATTTCTGTCCGCTCACAAACGCTTTACGTGTGAATTTTTCTATATAATCTCTTTAAAAAATTTAAAAATATTAACGCACAGCAAAATTTTTCAAAGAAAACATCAGTGGTTATATAATTTTAGAAAGGTCAGAAGAAAACCGATTTAATTTCGCTTAAAAATTCTCAAAATGTGCATTTGTTTACATAATTTGTTCATAAAATAACAAATATTAATGCATTGCAAAAGATTTTTAAACAACAATTATCAGAAAATCATAATTCCAGGAAAGGTCAAAAGAAAAACTGATTTCTTTCCGTTTATAAACGCCTAAAGTGCGCATTTGTTTACATAATTGGTTTAAAAAATGAAGGCATAGCAATATTTATTCAGGAAACATACTTGGAAATATAATTGCAACAAGATAAGAAGAAAATATGATTTTTTTTTTCGTTAAAAAACGATTGAATTGTGCATTTGTTTATATAATTTGTCTGTAAAATAAACAGATATTGATGGATGGTAACATTTTTCCAGAAAACATAATCGTTGATATAATTGCAGCGAGGCTAGAAGAAAACCCATTTTCTTCTGCCCATAAATGTCTGCAATGTAGATTTGTTTATATAATTTGTCTATATAATTAGTGAATAACATTAAGCCGTCAATTTTAATGACCATTCATCATTCTAACGATGAAAGCAAGGTACTTCAGAGCAGAATGACCCCCAATGTCGATTATTTGTTGATACAATTTTTATCTAACAATTAACTTTACAAGTGGACAATTTTTTTTCTTTCCTATACTTCTGCATTGAATAGGAAAAGTTTTTCCTGATAGATAAAAAATAAAATTGAAACAATCCATAATTTGTTCACATGAACATAAAAATAAATGAACAAAAACATAAAAAATCTATTTCACAATTTTCTGACAAATTAAGTCCTATATTTTTATAAAAAATAAATGTAAAATCGGTACATAATTGCGTTCTGAATATCATTTTGAACCTCGTTTTTCCATTTCACGCGGCTTCAATTTCCAGAGTTGCACCGTCGAAAGGGTCGGTGCAAATTTATTTGCCCTTTCGCAGCGTAGAGCAGAACAGAGCGTATACTCGAATACGGTTTTACTCTCGACTAGAGTAGAGTTTGTTTTTGGAATACGCAGCATGCACTATCCAGGTGCAAAGCAGGTAAGAGTATTGTCAAACCGAATACCTGAAACGAACCGCGCGGGAGCATTGCCGCAAATCGAACGCTCCACTCTGGTCAAGGGCGGATCCAGAAAATTTATCCGAGTAGATATTTTCGAAAGGAAATTTTCAAATAGATTAAAACAGGGCGATTTATTCCACTTTCTTTATATTTCTGAAATATGCACGTGTGAAAGCACGTGCGTAGTTGAGGTCGTGCAGAAATTGCGTAAAGCATCTAGGGTCTGTGTGTCAGCGGGGGTGGGAGGGGGGGAGTAGGGCAACGATTGTTGTATGCTCTGTTACTACTTTATCAAAAATTAATTTTTTTTGTTGAAAATTCAGTTGAAACAAACAGTTGAAAGTTGAACTGTTTGTTTGAAAATTAATCTTTTTCGTTAAGGATTAAACTATTTTGTCGATAATGCAACTTTTTTGGTTACATTCAATTGTGTTTTTTTCAATCAAAACATTTTTTGGCTTAAATATCAAGTACTATATTTTTTATTAAAAAATCAGCTTTTTGGGTTGACAATTCAACTTCTTCTTTGAGAGTCGAACTACTTAATTGAAAATTAATTTTTTCCGCTGAAGATTTGTAATATTAGTTGAAACTGAAACTCTTAGCTTGAAAATATACTTTTTTGTTACAAACTCATGCTGAAGCTTAAAATTAATTTTTTTGGTTCAAAATTAATGCAATTCGATTTAAATTCGTAAATAAATTTATTGGTTAAATATGGAAGTGTTTTGTTGAGAATTGATCTGTTTTGGTTGAGGATTCAACTGTGTTTCTGAAAATTGATATTTTTTTATCAAATTCATTAGCATTTCATTTGAAATGAAAATATTTTTTGGTTCAAATATAAACTATTGTATTTTTTCTGGAACATACATCTGCATAGGTTGGTCATTCAACTTCTTGGTTTAAATTTGAACTGCTTTCTTCAAAATTTATCTCTGGTTGGAAATTAAGCAACTCGATTACGAATTTATGTATTTTGCAGAAAAATCGCCTTTTTTGGTACTAATTACATTTTTTCGTAAAAATGATTTTCTTTGGTGGAATGCTCATCTCTTTTGGTTGCAGATTGAACTATTTTTTCAAAAGTCTTCATTTTTTAGTTTCAATGAATAGCTTTTTTTTAATATTAATTTTTGTATTTAAAAATTTAACCATTCTCTTGAAAACCATCTGTCTGTTGAAAATTCATATTTGTTGGTTGAAAATTCTGTTTGTAGAGGCAATTCGAAAGCTCGTTTTGTATAGTAGAAAATTAACCTTCATGGTTGAAAATTCGACATTCCGGATACTTTTTTTTCTTTGTTGACCGAAAGTTTTTCTTTTACAAGGAATCCAGTATTTTAATGAAAATTCGTATTTTTTATCCAAGTCAACTATTTTTTATTTTAAATGAAAAGCACAAACTTTTTCCTTCTACGGGTCCTTTAACATTACAAAAATGAAAAAAGACGGGAAAATTCTAATAATTTTCGACTACAATCCGGGTTCAAAGAAACTTTGTTGCAAAACATTTTCGTGTTTAGTTTTACATAAACTTATGGGTCACAGACAAAAATGTGTAAGAAAATTTTATTCTGATAGCTTTAAAAACAATTTTTTTACGATGTCGATAATTTTAGGAGATACAGCTTGATTGGCAAGAGAAAGTTTAATTAATAATACCTAGAAAACGACCACGAATTCGCGAAAATATGTCAAACCATTGGATTCAGTAGGGTATTTCGACTAGAGTAGAATTTCTATCTCGAATACGCTGCATGCATTACCCTGGAGCAGAGCAGGTAACACGAATCCGAAAATTACTCTGCCCTGGTGTAGTTTTGTCAAACCGAACACCTGAAACGCACCGCGCCCGTACAGTGTTGTCAAATCGAACATTCGAAATCTGCTGCGGTGCAGGTCGGAGTGCTCTGGCGTGCACCGGTGCAGGATAACCGAATTCGCTATAAGAGATAGGAAGAGACAGATATAACCGGACACGGGGATACAATGGTAGATTCATAGATATACCGTTTTGGGGATACAAAATGGATACTTGGAAGATATAGAAAAGTTCTATCTCTTTCTGTCTTCAAATTTCTATCTCTTTCTATGTTTGTACATCCAACCGGGGTGGAAAAAAATCATCCATAACCTCAAGTAACTCTAAGCAGTTAGTCTTCATCAGTGCTTGATAATTTTTACTTTAAAACATCCATTTCCGTTGAGAAACACCAAACGTAACCTCAAAACCCTCTCACTGGTTAGTCTTCATCTGTATTTGATGATTTATATTTAAAAATATCCATTTCCGATGAGAAAAATCATCAATAACCTCAAATAACTCTAACTAAAGTCGGCGTCAAAAGTACGCGACCCTCACTTTGATCGCTTGCAACTCGTTAAAAAAAATCGCAGAAAATTCTGGCCAAGTAAACTTTAAAGCCTAAGGTCCCTCGAATTGAAATATATGTATATTGTTGTTCTAAAAAAAATTTTACGATAGCGCTGATGTAAACGTGCCAAAAAACAAGGTTTTGGAGGCACTTTTTCAAGCGGCGACTTTGGTGGCTTCCAGAATGCAAGGCAGTTTTCCAAATTTCAAAATATGAAATTGTTTACTAATTACAGACCGTTTTCCACAAAAATATCATCTTGCGATGAAATAATGATAGAAAGTTGTTTTATGGCTTGAGATGTGCAGTTTTGTCACAAAAAGTGTTAGAAAAAAAGTATCCATTTCACAACAATAGGGACCTCAGAAAAGAGGGGATACTGGCTCACCCGCAGGTCAATAGCTGGGAGGGAAAAAGGCCGGGACGTCGGCACCCCTTCCTTCTGAGGTCCCTATCGTAAAATGGATACTTTTTTCTAACACTGTTTATACAGTGGCTACTCTCATTAAATCTCGAAATATGCATAAAGGTTTATTCTCGAAATATTGATCTAATTTCATTCATTCAAATTGTACTTCAATCGCGTTAAAAACTGCACATCTCAAGCCATAAAACAAGTTTCCATTATCATTTCTTTCCAAGATAATATGTTTGTGAAAAACGGTCTGTGATTAGTAAAGAATTTCATATTTTGAAATTTGGAAAACTGCCTTGCATTCTGGATACCCTAAGGAGCGTCTGTGAACTTTTTCAGAATTTTCAAGACTTCCAGCTCGTTTTGGGAAGTCTCCAAAGTCGAGGCTTAAAAAAAGTGCTTTCTGAGATTTTTTTTTGAACGAATTGCAAGCGATCAAAGTGAGGTCTCGTACTGTTGACGCCGACTTTTTAATTTGAACTTTCAATATGGTGCTCTTGAGGTTCTCAGAATCCACATAAAAACATTCTTTCAATTAAAAATTTATAAAAAGCAATAACTGTGGTTGCTTGAAAAGTGTCATTTTCACTGTTTTCTACTGTTTTCAAAGACTAATAACGGCTCTTATAATATAGACCTTACATATATTGTAATTTTAAGAATATTTTCCTCGAAGGTTGAAGATCACATTTTCTGAAAAAGCAGATTAGGAAAAGTATAAATAAGCTTGCAATAATGAAAAAAATCTAAGTAAATTTTTGAAATTTGACAGGTCTACGACTTAAGCTGTTTAATTTTCGGGGCGGAACGCTCATCAGCTCAGCCATAAAGGTCGATCACAGTGGGTCTTGACACCATAAACTCATAAAGCAGACCCATTCCCAGGAAGTTTTTTTTCAGTCATATTTCTCTTTTTCAGAAAAGTGGATAATAATAATTCAGGGGACTCTAACTAATCCTGTTATAAAGTCACATCGGTGAAAAGAGCCGGGGTTGCACTTTTACGATCGACTCTTCACTTACCGAAATTGTCAGCTTTTGCAATGACAACTTTCAAAGACGATGGGCCACCTCTAAATATTGTTTAAAAATAAAGAAACAAAATCTGGCTTCTAAAATTGCATAAACTATCATTATTTGCCCTTCATTCCTGAGAAAACCAAAAGTGTTTTTTTTCTGGTCACCCTAAACTATAATGTATATATTTTTTCGCGTCTTCGAGACGCATCGATTGCCAAAATCAAGAACTTCACAAGATCTACTATAACCTACCAATATCATTTTTAAATTATTCAACAAAATTAGTTTCCTTATTTACAAAAGGATTGTTTTATATTGGGGAACATAACAGTACTGCATTTAATGTAATTGTTAGCGTCTTCGAGACGCGTGTATTGATCTTGTGACGCACTTTCGAAGACCATAAGTGATTAATCAATGCCTGCTCAGAAAGTTTTAAGAAAAGTCAAATTGTTTCTATGAGTTTTTAATTTGAAATATAAAACTACGGTAGGTTAAAAAGTTGTTTATTGTAACAGAACACAGGAATTGACATTTTGGTGGGCCCTCTGATTTTCTGAATAAAAATTTTCGGACAGACAGAAAAATAAGTTTGAAAAATATTGAAAGTGTCAATTTTTTCTATTGTTATAGGGGAAACCTCCCTCTATGAGAGAGCAAATTTATATGATACTCATGAGGAAGCAAAATTCTCATAACAATGAGCACAAATAAATATACCCATGGTGAATACGTCCATAATACTTCGCAGCCGTATTTATATTAAAATATCCATTTCCGTTGAGGAGAATCATCAATAACCTCAAGTAACTCTAATTAGCGAGTCTTGATCAATACTTGATAGTTTTTATTCAGAAATATCAATTTCCGTTGAGAAACACTAAACATAACCTCAGAATACTCTAACTGTTTAGTCTTCATCAATATTTTGATGATTTTGATTTAAAAATATTAATTTCCGTTGAGACAAATCATCCCTAACCTCAAATAACTCTAACTAGTTAGTCTTCAACAGTACTTGATGATTTTTACTTAAAAACATCCATTTCCGTTGAGAACGCCAAACATTATCTAAAAATACTCTAACTGGTTAGTCTTCATCAATATTTTATAATTTTATTTCAAATTATCCATTTCCGTTGAGAAGAATCATCAATAACCTCAAATAACTCTAACTACTATCGGCGCAAAAATTATAGGCACCTGCCTTTGAAGCTTAACAACTTAGCCAAAAAAAAAAATGCTAGAGTAATAAGTAAATAGACATTTGAAAGCTGAAAGTGTTCCACGTAAATGAGCTTGAAGAAGTTGATGTAAAAAAATTGTTGTGCTTTGCAGACTGAAAAATATAAAAAGAAGTAAGGAATTTCGGGCACATTTGAGAAGAGTCAAGTTTAGAGCATCATTTCTTATACAAGAGGCAATTGGAAAAATTTGAAAAAATTCATGAATATGGGGAAAAAATTTGTGAACAAACTGCAGTTGACAAATTTGAGAAATAATAAAAATTGTTGATTAAAATCACAAAAATGTACAACTATAGGGGAGAGTCTCCGGCTGTAGGCACAGTTGTGTTTTTGACTCATAATTTTCGTTTGAGACCATATAATGCGGAGATTTGGATCTCATTGGAAAGCTAGAGGCCTAAGCTAACTTTTTGCTAAAGTAAGTACATTGATTCCGTCGACTAGAAAAATTTTACGACCAATTTTGTGAAATCGTCATTTTTTGCAACAACAAAAAATTGTAACCGGTTATGGGCACCCTTCGAAAATTCGCTGACAATGGAGATAGTTATAGGAAAACGCACCTAATTCTAAAGCATGTCATGGTTTATTAACTTTAAAGGCCTTTAACGGCAAAAATATGCAAAAAAGGTATTTGACTTCGGTAGTTAACTTCTTCGGGGTTGTCATGGCTGGAATATGTCAACTAAAATAATAACTTAAATACGTTAAAACGTTAATGGAATATGCTATGTCGGCATTAATGATGATATCTGACAGTTTCCAAGTCAAACGGACGCTTTAAATTAAAAAAATGTGCCCACAACATGTTACATTTAAGTGGCCACAACCGGAATTTACGACCATTATCGGTGCATCAAGAAAATGCGATGTTTCGTAACTTGCATATTAATCGGTGAGATATCTTAAATCACAACGAAAATACTGTAGAAATATCGATAACACTCACCTGTTTCAGATTATTTACTTTGATTTATCGCAGTTTTTGAACATTGGTAAATTACAAATGCGTTAATTTTCACTTATTCCTTTCAATATTATCGCAGCTAATGCACAAATCGTCTATTTACGTTTATATCACCTCGAGAACTGCGTACTACTGTCAGAGAATACAAGTACGCCACCAGTTAGATCTGGCATACTTGTATTCTGTCAGTTGTTACGCAGAGGTGCCTACAACTGGAGAGTGCCCGCGACTGGTGACTCTCCCCTACTATCTTCAGTTCTAATGAAGATATTGAAGCGATTCAAACTCCAAACTGTAACGGTTGGACTCTGTAATTATTTACAATCTTTCGGATATTTTCGGACATTTTTTTTTGTTGGAAAGTAAGTGTTAGAAACCAGCGGGGGTGCATTTTTTTTGCTGCCGACCGCTGGTGCCTTTCTTTGACCCGCGCTTCTCAAGTCCTACCCAGACATTGACGCCTCTTCTGACAGGCAGCAAAAAAATGCACCCTCGCTAGTTTCTAACACTTACTTTCCAACAACAACAAAAATTCCGAAAATATCACAATTTCCACCAAAAATGAAACAATCACATTCATCCGGGAGATTGTAAATAATTACAGAGCCTATCCGTTACAGTTTGGACGAGGGGTTGACCACTCGTGAAGTCAGGTGTACACTTGTAATGAAATCTCCTGAAGTCTCCTGAAATATCTGAAATGTCCTGAAATATCTGAAGTCACTTGAAGTCACTTGAATTCACTTGAAGTCACATGAATTCACTTGAAGTTACTTGAATTCACTTAAATTCACTTGAATTCATTTGAAGTCACTTGAAATCTCCTGAAATATCTGAATTCACTTGAATTCACTTGAAGTCACTTGAATTCCGGTGAAGTCACTTAAAATCTCCAGAAATATCTGAAGTAATTTGAATTCACATGCAGTCACGTGAATTCACCTGGAGTCACTTGAAATCACCTAAATTCATTTGGGGTTACCCATATACCACGTGGATAGTTTGGGTGGGGGGGTATAGCAAAAGTCGACGATTGTCCACAAGGGGAGCCGAAGGGGTCTATACAAAGTCTACGTGGACAAAGGTGGTCCAAAATTTTTTTTTTCTTCTAATTTTCATGCATCACCTGCAAATTTGTTCAGATCCCAAAAAAATAAATGCGTTTAAAAAAAATGATATTCAGAGGTTCCGCAAGACCCCTATAGCTTAACACGTATTTTCCATAAGAAAGCAAGACGTTTTTGTATATTTTATTCAGAATCGTCAATATTATGTGTATCGAGTTGATCCTGAAAATTTTTCTACAGAATTAGCTATAGAATACGAATAAGAAATCAGTTTTTGCAATTTGCCCAGATAAGTCTGTTTTGTAGGGTCCCGAATAAACCCCGTAAGTGAAACATTGGGTATTGCGAGTTTCTGGCCCTGACCATTATTTTTTTGAGGTTTTTTTTTTGGTAAACACTGTTTCTAATAAATAAAATATTACTTAATTGTGATAATTTGATGTTTAAATAAATTGTTCAAACAATTAATTATTGTTTATAGCCATTTTATCTTAGAATGGAGTTGAAAAGTCCCAGTTTTATCTAAATTTTTCAACTGGTTCTGAACTTTTGAGTTAGAGCGAGGCAATACTCAACTGAATTCAACAGAAATAATTGTTTAAACCATTTCATATTAAAAATAATATTCTCTTAGAATAATCCTAGAATATTGCAGTTTATTCTAAAATTTTCCGCTTTTGGTTCACTTTCAAATTATAGTAGGGTCAGAATTAAATCATGTTAACAAACATAATTGTTCAAACAATTCATTATTATTTTTAATGATATTATTTTTCAATAATGACATAAAGTTGCGGTTTTTTGTGGAATTTTCAACTCATCTTCTACTTTTCACTTAGAGTATGGTAATAGTGACTGAAATTTAACAAAAATGATTTTTTTTTTTAAATAATTATTGTTTTGAACTATTTTGCCCTATAATAATGCTAGATAGTTGTGATTTTTTCTGAAATTTTTTGACTTTTTGTCTACTTTTTACTTAGTGATATCATAATGTAAGTTACTAAACATAATTGTTCATATAATTTATTATGGTTTGTAACTATTATCTCTTAGAGAAATGCTAGAAAAATATTCTCTTCATTGTTTATTTATTATTTGTTCATAACTGAAAAGCCGAAGCAAAGTTGAAAATTTAAGAAAAATTCGCAAGTTTCTAGCAATGATCTAAGAGAAGATAGTATTCAACAATAATAAATTGTTTAAACAATTATGTTTGTCAACTTGCTTTATTTATCATCTCACTCTAATTATAAAATTCGGAAAAACAGCGACTTTCTGACTGTATTCTGAGAGAAAATTGCTAAAAGCAATAATAATTTATTAAAACAATGCATGTAAACGTCTAATTATCAGTGAGAAGCAGTATTTTATGTATTAGAAACACTTCGTTTAAAAAAACCGCAAAAAAATCATAATTAGCGCCAGCAACTCGCAAACCCCAATTTTTCAATTATAGACTGTTTTTGGGTCCCTATAAAACAAACATATGGGGGTGATATTTGGAAACTAATTATTTATTCGTATTCTTTAGCTAATTGTGAAGTGCAATGTTGAGTTTCAACTCGATTCATCTAATATTGACGATTCTGACTTAGTAAATGTAATAATCTAAATATATTGGTTCAGAATCACCCACAAATCTGTATATCATCTTTTTGAAAACGCATTCAATTATTTTTTGGATTTGAACAAATTTGGGTCCCGCTTTCCTGAATCTTCAGATTTCTTTTTAGAAATACATAAAAAACTAAAAAAATATTCACCGAGATATTCACTAATTTTTGTTTGGACTTCTTGCTTTGTATCATGAAGCTTATGTTTTTATGAAAAACCATATTTTCATACAATTCACAGCTCCTGTTGGCTCCGTAGCTTTTGAATACCAATAATATCCATATTTTTATGAAATATGATATAAATCCACGTGGACAGAGGAGCCAGAGGGGAAGAAGGTTCGTCAAAAGTCCACGCTTGTCCACGAGGGGTGGGGCGGGGGTGAAGATGTAGTAAAAAATTATCCACGTGGTATATGGATAGCCCCCTTGAAGTCATTTGAATTCTCCTGAAGTAACTTGAAATCTCCCGGAATATCTGAAGCCATTTGCATTCACATGAAGTAACGTGAATTCATGTGAAGTCACTTGAAATCTCCTGAAATATCTGAAGTCATTTGAATTCACATGAATTCACGTGAATTCCCATGAAGTCACGTGAATTCCCATGAAGTCACTTGAAATCACTTGAATTCACTTGAAGTCACTTGAATTCTCCTGAAGTCACTTGAAATCTCCTGAAATATCTGAAGTCATTTGAATTCACATGAATTCACATGAAGTCACTTGAAATCACTTGAAGTCACTTGAATTCTGCTGAAGTCACTTGAAATCTCCTGAAATATCTGAAGTCATTGGAATTCACATGAAGTCACGTGAAGTCACATGAAGTCACATGAATTCACATGAAGTCACTTGAAGTCACGTGAATTCCCATGAAGTCACTTGAATTCTCCTGAAGTCACTTGAAATCTCCTGAAGTCAGTGAAATCTTCTGAAGTAACTGAAATATCCTGAAGTATCTTGAAGTCAGAAGAAGGTGTACACCCAGTCGGTCGAGTTGTCAACCCCTCGGTTTGGAGTTTGAATTGCTTTAATATCTTCATTAGAACTGAAGATAGTGTAGTTGTACATTTTTGTAAATTTAAGCAATAATTTTTATTATTTCTCAAATTTGTCAACTGCATTTGTCCACAAATGCTTTCCTCATATTCACGAATTTTTTAAAATTTTTCCTATTGCCTCTTGTATAAGAAATAATGCTCTAAACTTGACTCTTCTTAAATTTGCCCGAAATTCCTGACATTTTTTTACATTTTTCAGTCTGCAGAGCACAAAAAATTGTTTACATTAACGTCTTCAAGCACATTTACGTGGAACACTTTCAGCTTTCAAATGACTATTTACTTATTATTCTAGCTTTTTTTTTGCAGAGTTTTCTGCTTCAAAGGCAGATGCCTATAAGTTTTGCGCCGATAGTAGTTAGTCTTCATCAGTACTTGATGATTTTTATTTAATAGTATCTATTTCCGTTGAGAAACATAATCCTTAACCTCGAATAGCTCTAATTAGTTAGTCTGAATCAATACTTGATGATTTTTACTTTAAAATATTTATTTCTCCTGAGAAGCCCTTCTTTTTTTCTCTATGATAGATTTTAATAATAGTTCAAATAATATTCGCTTCAGTCTGTTTACTTTGCCATCGCAAAAGAAATGTGTTCGTTGCGACATCTATTCGTAATTACAAAAAAAAACCTGCCACCATTTACTGCCTTTAACGCTATTTTACAACCGTGAGCCATTCTTTTGATAGCTACATTGCATGATCAAGTTCGTACGCTCTGAAATTATCGTTCGTATGTGAAAATTTTCATCTGCCGAATTCGAGTTCTGCAAAACGATACCCTACCAATCATTAGACAAAAATCCGATTTATCACGAAAACTCCAAACATATCGATATCAAACACCAATTCAATAGAGAAGTTCTAAAGGACGACATAGTTAAAATCAACTACACACCAACTAAAAATATGCCTGTTGATATTCTTACAAAAGGATTATCTCAGAATAAACGTTTTAAATGAACGAAACTGTTCGGAATCAAAGTTCTGTAATTAACAATTGCTTTTAATTCGAGGGGGAATGTTATAATTTATTTATTCGCGCTTTCATATCCCTCAGAGCAATTTAAACTTTGTTTTGTTTCATAGTTTACTTTTGTCTAGCCTCAGTTTGACGTCTCTCTAGATGCACGGTTTCGGAGATTCTATTTCATTATCATAAAATAATCTGAATAAATAATCTCTTTCTGTGAACTTACGAACCTCTTACTTGGAATCTCGAAACCATTGTGTAGCCTTATTCTAATAATTCTACATTAATAACGTAAAATGTTTAGCCCTATTACGTTATGATGACTTAGAAATTACATTTATCGGCCCGCACTACTATACATCTACGGACAGGAGCAGACGTTTTTTATCGCGTGAGATAAAATACGCTACTTTCTCCTCTGGTATATATGATATTTTCTTCAACACATTGTGAAAAATAGCGGATTTTCAAGTCATGTGAAGTAGGTCAGACATTTCTACAAACATTTCTGCAAACAAAAAGGTTCAGCCCGGTTCACACTCTCGAAAACCCGCCGTTTTCATGCATGTGTTGGAAAATAGTGTATTTCGATACGTGAGGCCTCGCGTAGTAAATAATATTTTTTTTGCAAGTTACAATGCATACCCTGAGATTGCCTACCGTTTATAGACATCGAATATAACCTCACTGACCCAACATGATTGACGTAAGGACTAACAACTGCTACAATGACAAATGATTGAATCAACTACGCCCAGCACGATGTTCACATAGTGAGCAAAATGTTTTGGCAACCATGAAGAGCATTTGGCTCACCCGTGAAATCATTTTGCTCACTAATGTTGGGGATTACGCTTATCGCCTTCGCGCGCGATGCTTAATCGACCATTTTCAATACCTGCAAACGGTGGTCAAACGAGGGTTTTGCATGTATTTGTAAAGATAAATTATGTATCACGAATCAATAATAAAAAACTTACCATAATTGTGTCACACAGGGTTTTCAGTAACCAAACTCTCTGTTTCAAAGTTAGTTTCTCAAAATCTTCTTCATCAATACAAGAAATATCAGTAAAGATATTCCAAAACTCAGGCTCCACTCCTATTGAATCGAAAACCTAAAAAAAGTCGTTAATAAGACAATTATTATTAATAATCATTATTATACGCAGTGAAAACACTACTGCATTGCCAATCAATAATATACAAATATTTAGTACTCAGTGCTTCAAGAAAATTGACCCAAGGACAAATAGGGAAAATTTCAATAATTTTTAAAGTCACTTTAAGGATTCTTGAAGTGTGAGGAAGTTTCGTTATGCCAGAGGTCTTTTACTTATCGACATTTCATCTGATTCAATAGGATGCTCCAGATTATTTCAGACGTATCAAATTACTTGATAATATATATTCTTCAAGCTTACAGCGATAATTTTTATTAGCGTTATAAATTTACCTGCCAAGTTAAAAAATGATTGCCTGGTCTGCTAAGACATTATTCAAATTTTAAAATTAGGTGATTTAACATGGGCACTTACTATTAAAAAGTGTTATATGTTCAAGGGCGTAGATGAACCCAATGGACAATATATTCGTGTATGTGAAAACACAAAACCTTATTTTGAAAGAGGTTCCCTACAATCACAACACCACAATTGTTTACCTATCCTTAATCAGAAATCTCTAAACGATAATAAACTGAACTTTTTTGCTTTTATAAAAATTACTTCATTTAAATATTTGTCATCCTAGGTCGAAAACAAACAAAAAAATATTTTTACGAAAAAACTATAGTTTCTCGTACTTTCTTTACAAGTATTACAACTATAATTAAGCATGAAGCTCGCCACAAAGTGGACAATGTCTAATAGACATATATGTATACTGGAGATTCAAAGATAAATGTTTAATTGGAATTAAAAAAATGTGCCCGCTGCGCGAAAACATTTCGATAGCGCACTGCGCGCGTGGCACGCTTAGCTCGCGCGACAGTTGATTCTCGCGCTTCGTGCTTGATAACATATTGACCTTGCGCTCGATAATGTATTTACTCCGCGCTACGCACTCGGCCCTTGTATTCATCCCACATTTGTGCACAGACCTTTTAAAATTAAAGCATTGATACCCAAACTACTGCCGACGGTCACGTCCCCAACGGCGGTAGGGGGAGACCACCCCGGGCCGGGCAGCCACCAGACGGGGATGCCACCCGGGCTCGGCAACTCGGCAGCCCCCCCCCCCCCCCTCTGTCAGCAGACGGCTACTGTCGGGTACCTGTTATGATGACCCTTTCATTGTCATAACATTAAGGCCTGTACCAATAACTAAAATTATAAAGACAGGGTTCAATTAAATTTTAATTAGCTGAAAAGATTTCTAGATATAATTTCAAGAAAATGAAAAAAAAAACGTTATGAAAATCGGTCAATATTTCCAGTAATGAAGTAAATCTTTAAGTGCATGCAAAATTAGAAGAACTCTCAACTGGGATTGAAGATATTAACCGATTTTCATAAACTTTTTTTTAATTTTCTTATAATTATATCAGGAAATTTATTCAGCTATTCAAAGTTTAATTCATTAACATTTCAACAAAGTTTAATTTTGTTCAACCGGCTCTAATCCTCACAATGGAAAGTCTGCGCGAAGCGTGCAACTGCCCGAATGCCTGGCAGTTAAGTATCCCCCTTGGGTTCCAGTATTGTGAAAAAATTGTAGGATGGCGGCCCTGCTCTCCCTGAAAAGTGCGAAAAAAGTTTGGGAAACTCTGAATTAAAGGTCAAAGCATCGACAACTGTGATTTGGTGATTGTGAATTCTCTTTTGTTAAAGCTCCTTCGGCTTTAACGAACACATTCTCATCATGTATCTCAGATTTCGCACTCGATTTTGTCCAAAATGTGAACTTTTCTAAATTATATTCAACACTTTTATATCAAATTTATATTAAATTTATTTATGTATCTTGGCCTGGGACTGCTTATTTTGTTATTTAACATTTTATTGTAGCTTGTACCGCTTTTCCATAACACTTCGTTTATTTTCAATATTATTTTTTACGATTTAAAATAAAGATACGCATCCTAGTGTAAATTGGTTTTCAGTAAATTTGTAGATATAATTAAGGCAAAAAACTTTGATAAATAAAATGTTTTTTTGCAACACCCACCTCTAAAGTTGACGTTAGCATGCATGTAGATGGAGCCTAAAGTACCTTATTTGAGCAGACTGTGCGTGAAAAATTTGTCGCGCATGCGCAGTTTGAAGATGGCTCACTTTAGACACTGGTGAAAAAGCTGCCCATGCGCACATTCGAGATGAGGTACTTTAGACACTGTCATAGGTAACTTTAAACACTGGTGTTGGTATCTTCTTGAAATATAATTAAATTAAACTTGAACGAATGTTTTATTGATTGAAGTTTTTTTTTGGTTTTTTGGCCCCCCCCCCCCGGGGGGGGGGGGGGCAAAAAAGCATTAACGCCAACATTTTTTTTCAATAATTTTTTTCCCACAAATTTTTTTTAACAAATTTGTTGTTTCAAAATTTTTTTGTCACAAATTTTTTTTTTCACAAATTTTTTTTTTCAACAATTTTTTTTCACAAAATTTTTTTTCAATCATTTTTTTGTACAAATTTTTTTTTCAGAACATTTTTTTCAAAAAAATTTTTTTTGTCAATTTTTTTTCAAACATTTGTCACGTCCCGTGACGTATATATATGTTAATATATTTATTCATATAATTATATATTTGCATGCTTATACTAATAAGTACTTAATAAATACAGAGCGAATATCGTGCACTGTGTAGTGCAGCTATATATATATATAGTCAGCACGCTGTACACTGTAAGATATAGCTATATATATGTCCGGCACGAGAGCAGACTAGGTATAGAATATAGACTATAGTAAGAACATTGTAATTCGTAGCGTACACTGTCTAACCATAGACGCATAGAGTATAGGGCCCAAAAGCACGTGGAAACTGGAGGAAATAGCTATAGATATACTGAAAACATTACAACCCGTATAGTATATCTATATATATACGTGACGTACGCGTATACAGGATCGTTGCAGCATGCATGAACGTAGCCATAGGCCCTATAAAAAGTGAATGGACCAGCATGGGTCAGTCAAAAAATTAGAAGTTACAGTTCCGTACAACTCTTCTCTATTTCCTACGGTTTTCCCCGATTCGACTGTCCAGTGTCTAGTGTGTCAAACCGGTATCCTTCGCGTGTTATGTGTGTGCCCTTGTGTCAAGTGTTGTGCACCGGGAAACCCGAATCTGGGATTTCCCATCTTGGATTACTTCGTACCCATTCAACCCTGAATTGGAACCCTTATTGTTTACATCAAGGTGCACAAACCCTTTCTTTCACACCACTACACGGAGACCATCTAGATATAATTTGATTCTTCAATCGAATCAATAAACCGGTAAGTTCTCATTTTAATAAATCTAATTTCATTATCTAACTCCTTTTGGGCCATAATACATGAGTCTCCTTTATTTTAAAGGTCCTGGCCAAGGATTAGAGTGTCTACATGCCTTCCTTCAGTTTCTTGTGCTAAGGCCTTAATAAACAATACGTTTCAAGTGTAATTGATTATAATGAATTGTTTAAACTAGTATATATTTATTTATTGGCTACTCTTTCCTCTTCCCTGTGCGAGATATTCGATCTCAACTAAAACGAGGAACCTAATTAAAAAGGAAAGTATTTTACGTTTTCCATGACGTAACACATTGAAAAATTTTTTTTTTGTAATTTCTTTACTCCACTCTATGCAATATAAAATTAGTATTTTTCGTTACCACCTCCTGACAACTTTTTTGGACGGGCGTTGCAAAAAATAGCGTGTGATACACGTGCGCGTAGGTGATTGTTAACTCGTATGATTGCATCATTCGCCTGCAGTTCGAAGCACTCGTCTACGTTTTCGCACTCGCTTCGCTCTTGCGCTAACCACCGACTCATGCTTCGAGCCTCCGGCTTATGCTACAAAATTCACACTCGCACACAATCACCTATTTTACGCACTTGTATCACAAATAACTATTGTAGCTGTGTCCTTTTGCCAAACAGATAATTTCTTTGACTCTGATACATGTTTATAACAATAGTTTATAACAAATTTGTAGATGTTTTTTGGTGAACAACTTTTGGTTATTAATTTTTTTTTCGTTCCTTTGTGCAGTTTTCCAAAAAAAAATTAATTTTTTTATTTTCAATGTTATTTTTTACGATTAAAACAAAAACTACGCGTCCCATTAAAATATTATTCATGACAAATTTGTAGCTCTTTTTTTGATGAGCAAAATTTGTCAATTCATTTTTTTCATAGTTTTTATCGTTTGTCCAAAAATTAAGTTTAAAAATTTGTAATGTTTTTCACGAATAAAACGAAAACCACGCATGGGGGAGCGGCGGCGAGTGCGGCGCACATAACGGAAAATGCACGATTGAAATTCAAATATAAAGTAAAATATTGTAATTAAATATATTTTGTTTAGGCCAATATCTTACCAATGCTCTATGCATGGAGATAATTTGATTGAAGTTCAATTAAAACAGTTAATCAATGAGTTTTCTAAAAAGTGCATGTAAAATTAAAAAAAAAATAAGATAAATATATTTACGTTTAATATTATTAACATATTCGAAGGATTATGTCTGCCGAAATATCAAGAAAAAATGTTTTTTTAACAGTACAGAATGTCTCACAATAATTTGAGGGTTATATCTGCTGAAACGTCAAGAAAAAATTGTTTTTTAACTGTGCAGAATGACTCACCAATATGAAAAATAGCATAATGAAGGATATATTTAAATAATTATAAATGCAGGAACTTTTTAAACGATTCTTTATATTAAGCTATAATATTAAGACAAGGTACAATCGAACGCGCCATATTAGTCGCATGTGAATGGTATTAAATCAAGATTTTTTACATAAAAGTTTATTGATTTTACTCAAAATGTTAAACTTTGAAGCATTCAAGAAACTTTTCGCTATAAAAATCAGGCTACCTCCAAAAGCAGAAAATGCGTTAATATTCAAAAACTCGAACGCACTACATTAGCCGCCGCGCCGCATTCGCCGCCGCTCCCCTAATATCAAAAAAGTGATTAATAAAAAATTTGTAGATGTTTTTCTGGTGCACAATTTTTGTTGATTCATCTTCTTCCATATTTTGCATAGCTTGACCGCAAAATGGCATGGTTGGTTTTTTATTATTTTTTGTGCGATCAAAATGTGAATTTTCGATTTTTCTAGAAAATTCAAAAAGTTGTTATATTAATCTTGTAGGTCTTTCAAGAAGTAACGTTTTTCTTCTCCAGACTTGTTTTCATATCGTGCGTTTTTTGGCTAAAAATGTTCATTTTCGTCATTTTATTTTTTAGTTTTAAAATGCTACAACTCTGATAATTTTCTTTTTATCGAAAAAGTCGTGAGGATGAATTGTTCAAGTTTCCGAGTACTACGAACAGCCGTACATAGAATATATAAATTTCGAAAAAAATCTTCTCAAAAATGTTGAAAATGCTAAACTTTTTTAATTCTGATTCAAAATAGCCATTCGAAGAACTCGATCTTTCTTTTTAGTTCCTTAACCTGATGTGTGCCAAAGCACAGTCCAATCCGAGTAGTCTTTCAAAAGTTATCTGGTATACAGATGATTACAACACGCCTTGCGTTTTAGGATTAGTTTCTGAATTTATATTGATATATACAATGACTTATATCGCCTATTATTTATATATATATATATATATATATATATATATATCGTAGAAGCCAGATTTTTTTAAAATTTTAAACAATATTTAGAGGTGGCCCATCGTCTTTGAAGTTCTTGTGTAATTAACATGGGCGAACTCAACTTTTTTTTCATTTACGATTTTAACCACGAAGTTATCCACTTTTTAATTTCAACTTTTAATATGTTTTCAAAGACTAATAACGGCTCTAATAATATATACCTTATACTGAAATTTTATGAATATTTTCCTCGAAGGTTGAAGATCACATTTTCTGAAAAAGCAGATTTGGAAAAATATAAATAAGCCTGCAATAATGAAAACAAATCTGAGTGAATTTTGGAAATTTGGCAGGTCTACGACTTAAGCTGTTTAATTTTCGGGGCTGAGCGCTCATCAGCTCAGTCATAAAAGTCGATCACCGTGGGTCTTGACACCATTAACTCATAAAGCATACCCATTCTCGGCAAGCTTTCTTCAGTCATATTTCCCTTTTTCAGAAAAGTGAATAATAATAATTCAGGGGACGCTAACTAATCCTGTTATAAAGTCACATCGATGAAAAAAGCTGAGGTTGAAATTTTACGATCGACTCTTCACTTACCAAAATTGTCAGCTTTTGCAATGAAAACTTTAAAAGACGATAGGACACCTCTAGATACACCAGACTCTCCTTTGAGGAGCAATGTCGGGGGTTGCCTGCGAATAGCCTTGTTCATAAAGCGCGTGCATCGAAACGTGAACAGTGAGGGCCGTCTGAACCCTTTTCCATAATATTGCGCAATCTACTTGACTGAGCAGTAGTGTACTGCGTTCCTTCAGAGGCGGAGTAGCGACCGTCTCTCGCCCTACTCCCTGAGAAACTGGAGAGACCAGAAATTCTAGAAATTCATAAAACGCGTGAGATCGCGCATTCCTCAAAAGAGTCTCGTGTATTGTTTGAAATGAAAAAATCTGGCTTCTACAATCGCATAAACTACCGTTATTTGCCCTTCGCTCCTAAGAAAACCAAAAGTGTTTTTTTTTCTGGTCACCCTAATATATATTAGGGTGACCAGAAAAAAACACTTTCGGTTTTCTCAGGAGTGAAGGGCAAATAATGGTAGTTTGTGCAATTCTAGAAGCCAGATTTTTTTTTCTTCAATTTTAAACAATATTTAGAGGTGGCCCATCGTCTTTGAAAGTTGTCATTGCAAAAGCTGACAATTTCGGTAAGTGAAGAGTCGATCGTAAAAGTGTAACCCCAGCTCCTTTTATCGATGTGACTTTATAACAGGATTACTTAGAGTCCCCTGAATTATTATTATTCACTTTTCTGAAAAAGGGAAATATGACTGAAAAAAACTTACTGAGAATGGGACTGCTTTATGAGTTTATGGTGTCAAGACCCACTGTGATGGACCTTTATGGCTGAGCTGATGAGCCCTCCGCCCCGAAAATTAAACAGCTTAAGTCGTAGACCTGTCAAATTTCAAAAATTTCCTCAGATTTGTTTTCATTATTGCACGCTTATTTATACTTTTCCTAATTTGCTTTTTCAGAAAATGTGATCTTGAACCTTCAAAGAAAATATTCTTAAAATTTCAATATAAGGTAACTATTATAAGAGCCCTTGTTAGTCTTTGAAAACAGTAGAAAACAGTGAAAATGGCACTTTTCAAGCAACCGTAATTAATACTTTTTATGAATTTTTAATTAAAAGAACGTTTTTATGAGGATTCTGAGAACCTCAAGAACAACATATTGAAAGTTCAAATTAAAAAGTGGATAACTTCGTGGTTAAAATCTTGAATGGAAAAAAAGTTGAGTTTACCCTTGTTAATTACATAAGAACTTCAAAGGCGATGGGCCACCTCTAAATATTGTTTAAAATAAAAAATAAAAAAAAAATCTGGCTTCTACAATCGCATAAACTACCGTTATTTGCCCTTCACTCCTAAGAAAATCAAAAGTGTTTTTTTCTGGTCACCCTTATATATATATATATATATATATATATATATATAGTTAAAAGTTTGTCATAAGGACAACCGCAGGATTTCGCCGGGAGCGGGTGCTAATCTGAAAAATTACACCCGCTCCCAGCGAAATCGCGGTAAAATTTCAGCTGTAACCACGTCTCACGACCGTGAGATGGGTGGTTACAGTCTGCGCGAATTCAATATGATGATCCGGCGAAAGTCTCGTGCACCCTGAGGACACGGAGCGACCCAAGGACGACCGCCTTCTGCATTCTCCCTGCAAGTGTCTGAGCAGTTTGTTGACACGCAAGGATGAATAGCCTTTTTATGATTCCAAAGGAATCGAAACCGAAACCGGTATATATATATATATATATTTTCGGTTTCGGTTTCGATTCCTTAGGAATAGAACCGAAGGGCTTATGACAAAGAAACCGAACGCGTCCTCGGGTTGCGGATAGAGGGTCCCCGTACCAAGGGTTTCTGCTGAATATGGTTACAATAATTAATGAGCAGTCGCGGACAATTGTCCAGGGATGGTCCCGAAGGAATAACCCCTAAGCGAAAGTGTGAGAGCCGTGCCGAAAGCTGCGTGGCACCTGGGTGAGGTGTCTTTAACGGTGACTCTGGGATACCGGGCGACGTCTCAGAGTATCTGCCTTATCCTTGCACGCGGGGCTCTACGAGGATTGTCAAACCCTTTCCCTAGCTGCTCGTGGGAACAACAATGAAACCAACAAACCACCAAAATGTTGTAGATGCGGTTCAAAACAATCGAACGCGCAGAGCACCCGACAATGGATCGGCAAACAATGCCGATCATCCTAGAGTTCGGGGTGCTGAAAATAATTTAGATGGAAACACGACGACGAACCGGCGAAACGCCCACATTCAGTGGACGGATCAACTTAAGAATGACGTGCTTGGCTGCTACGATGCCAGTATTATCCCTGTTCGCGGAGGCTTTATGGCGCGTATGCATACTCTGTGGTGCCAGAAACACCCAGAGCTTCAATACGTTTCGCATCAGTCTTTGCGAAATCAAGCCGACTACCTCCGGTAGGACGAAGATGAAACGACATTAAGACCAACCGCAGAAAGCAGGCACCTTCTGGAAGATGATCGCAATTTCAGTACAAGGAGGAACATCAACATGCAAGTTCCTCCTAAGCCCCAAGATCTGGCTGAAATGGATGCCTCCATTCGTGGAGATATCTCGCAAGAGTCCGACCTCTGGACCATCAATTGCTCAGTTTATGGTGCTGCGAGAGCTTTGGCTGATTCAAATCGAAGGCTGAAACCGACGATGGATCAGAAGACCAGAAGACGCTTGCATCAACTGAACAAGAAAATTGGATGGGCAAGACAGAATGCGTCCCGTGTTCAATGTGTGATTGACTACATAACATCTGGCAGACCGTTCACGGAAAGGGTTCGAAAGTTCGCTCAAGAACTAAGGACCTTGAATCACACACTGAACAAGTCAAAGCTGCTGACAATCAAGCAGCATATTGTTGACAAAATAAGGCTGTTATCTGACACAAGGAGGAGGATACAGAAGAGGGAGAGATGGAACAGGGAGAATCAACAGTTTCTTGCTGACCCATCACGCCTCTTCAGTGATCCCCCTGTTTTTGTAAAAAATCCACCAGAGCCCAAGGAGGTAGAGACTTTTTGGAGAGAGGTGTACAAGATCCCGAAAACACTAGAGTTGAAAGAAGATACTGACAATATCAGCCGCTTCAAGGAGTTTTGCGACAGCCTCATAAAATCTGAGGAGGAGTGCCGAACAGTCACTGCCGAAGAGGTGAAAAAAGCACTTAGAGGCACGAAGAACTTTTCCGGTGCTGGACCAGATTGTATTAAGAATTTTTGGTGGAAGAAGTTTACTTCTATACACCAACATTTGGCCCGCATATTCACCTCATATTTAAAGTCGGAGACGCCCATTCCGCAGTGGCTGGTGTTAGGACGCACTATACTCCTACTGAAAAAAGGCAACTTGTCCAGACCAGAGAATTACAGGCCAATAACTTGTTTAAACACACTGTATAAGATCTTTACAGCTGTCCTAAACAACAGGATCGTTCGACGAATTGAGCCCGTATGGCGAGAGATGTACGAACAACGAGGCTCGAAAAAAGGTGTAGCAGGCTGTCGAGAGAACCTGCTAGTTGACAGGTGTGTCTGTAAAGCCGCTGCCGCCCATCAGCGCGTCCTGTCAATGGCCTGGATTGACTACCGGAAAGCTTTCGATTCAACCTCTCATAGACTTATCATCTGTCTGTTGGAAAGCTTGAAGGTACATCCACACATAGTGAGATGCATAGAGAGACTGATGCCTCTTTGGAAAACTAGATTTACCATCTCATCTAGGAAACATCGTCTGACGACGAACAAGGTCACCTTCCAGAGGGGCGTCTTTCAAGGGGATAGTATGAGCCCTTTGCTTTTTTGCATCACACTTCTGCCTCTATCTCTCGCACTACGAAATTCTCCTGGATACCTCTGTGGCGACACTAATCAGCGTGAGCATAAGGTAACTCATGTATTTTATATGGATGACCTGAAGATCTATGCCGCTGGTAAAAGCAAACTTCAAACTGCTATAAATATCGTCAAGAACTACACAGGAGAGATTGGGATGGACTTTGGTTTGGACAAGTGTGCCAAAATTCATTTGAAGAAAGGAAAGATTACTGGCGTTCCCAAGGACCCTGAGCTTGTAGATATAAGTGTTATTAAACATCTTAACACTGGAGAGACCTATACATACCTGGGCGTGCCTCAAAGCCGCATTCAGGACGTAACATCAGTGGAGGAGTCTCTCCGAAGCAGATACAAGCATCTTCTTAGACAGATTTGGTCTTCCAATCTGTCGGCGTTGAACAAGGTATCTGCGACTAACATGCTTGCCGTCCCGGTTCTACTCTACTCGTTTGGGGTGCTTCAATGGACGAAGAACGAGCTTAAGGCCCTGGATGTCACCACGCGTAAGATCATTCATATGCATAAAAGCTTGCATATCAATTCGTCAGTTCCACGATTATACATTTCACGCCGTCAAGGCGGACGCGGACTTCTGAATCTCCAATGTCTTCATAACCGAATTGTTTTGAGTACAGCTTACATAGTTGCGAATGGCAGAGATCCTCTCCTAAAGATGGTCAGAAACCACGAGATGATTGGCGAAGGAGCGTTCCTTTACAAAGCCGCGGAGCAAGCTGCCGAGGCCCTTGGCCTGAATTTCAACATCAGAAGTGAGGAAAGTGCATTACTCCATCTGGATGCTTCACGTCTAAAAGCCGAAGTAAAGAAAGCAGAGGTTAGAAAATTTCACCAAGAGCTACTCGACAAGTATATGCACGGAAACTTTCACAGAAATGTAGAAAAACAGTCCTTGTCAAAGGAGCAAACTTTTGCTTTCCTCAAATCATCAGGGCTCAATTCAGGTACAGAGGGCTTCATTTTCGCATGCCAGGACGGTGTAATCTCCACCTTAGCATACCGCGCCCGAATTTTATGTCAAGAAGTTCCCAGTGATAGGTGCAGAGCGTGTCATGCACACGCTGAGTACCTAGAACACATACTATCGGGGTGTCCGACCCACGCAGGAACAACGTATATCTATAGACATAATGCGGCCTTAAGAGTACTTTATTACCACCTTTGTCGCTCTTACGGTGTTGGTCGCGACCCCGCCCTGCCGAACGCTCCAAGGGATATAGAGTCAATTGTCCGAAACGAGAAGTGCCAGATTTTCTGGAACTACGATTTTCGGGCAGCAGTCTCCGTTGCGCACTCGAGGCCTGACATTGTTCTCCAAGACTTCGAGAAACGAACGATATTCGTGATCGAATTCTCGGCTCCGTCCGAATACAACATCACTGCAAAGGAGAAAGAAAAAGAGGAGAGGTATCAAGACCTTAAAAGAAGCTGCAACGACTGTACCCAAAATATTCGGTACGAGTAATTGTCCTTGTGATAGGTGCTCTCGGAGGTGCTAAATTATCACTGGTTCGTAACCTTAAAGCCATACCCGCGTGCCAAAAATATGCCAAGGCACTTGCGAGATGGATGCAGAAAGCTGTCATCCTTGGGTCGCTTCGTGTCCTCAAGACACACGAGGGTTTCGCCGGCCTGTCGTTGTGATTTCGTCGTTCCCTGTGACCACCCATCTCACGGATGTGAGACGTGGCCATAGGTGTATTTTACCGCGGTTCTACTGGGGGCTATTGACATTTTCTTTTTAGATGGCAGTTGCTCTTAGTGGTACCCTGCGGTGGTTGTTTAACTTTTTTTTAAATTATATATATATATATATATATACATATACATATTATTAATGAGTAAGAGTATTGTTTAGAATATTATAAAACGAAAACATATCTTACTCAGTGGGCACAAGATTTGACGACGTCTTTACGACATTGTTACGAGATCTTTACGACGACTTTAAGACATCCTATGTCCATGCCATTAAGATGTCTTGAAAATGTTGAAAAAACATCGTCAGATCGTACGAAGTCCTTACAATATCGGGAAGACATCTTAAGGGGGCCATCTTGTGTGACGGTTTAAAATAATCGATTTTTCTGTTCTTGCATAAATCCAATCTAGAGTATGTATAGAATATACTGGTAGAGTAATTTTTCAAAATTCGAAGTCGTTGGAAAGTTACAGCAGTAAGAAGTTAAGGTGTTTAGAGCGCGCGCGGCCGACCGCTCGACGGGGCGGAAAAGAAAATAGCTATTGTGTACCTTCGGATTTGTACCAGAGGCCGATTCTATTCACACACAGATATACACACGCATATTTAGAGGGGCACTACTGTCCTGAAAGTCTGAAACTCAAATTGAATGTAACGGTTCCTTAGTTTTGGCTTTACAGTCAGCGGCGTAACAACTATAACACCCGAACTTTCAAACGCGTTTTTCTCGAAACCACATTTTTTAAACTGGTGACCATGATTTCTCTAAAACGGTTCAATCGATTGCTTCCAAATTTTAATGGTACATTCAGCACACCTACGGCTATCGTCGGAACTAGAATTTAAAAAAAATATTCAACCGTTGTTTTATCATAAGAAAATAGTCGCAAAAAATCATGAAATTTTGGATCTTAATGTTTAAAAGCATATAAAAAATTTAATTTTCAAGATTTTCAAAAAATCCTAGTTCCGGCGATAGCCATCCACCTATAGATTAACATCCAATTTTGTTTTTTGATTTCGGATGAGCCACTCTGACAGAACAATCGTCGCCGTTTACCTACCTTTTTTTATATGGTTGCCATTCGCTCAATAAAACTCGTGACCAAGATCATATTTTTGCATATAAAAATTCGGAGTTACTACTAAAGACTGAATAAATATAAAGTACAAATTTGGAAGATCTGTGTTTTTTAATTGCGCTACGAAAAATTTCGTAAAAACCTTTAAAAAAAAGGCTGACACACGGGATGACTCCCTTAACTACATGGGCATAGGATGTCGTAAATATGTCGTAACGATGTCGTGAAGACGTGGCCAAATTTTGTGCCCACTGAGTACACATATACAGAAAAATCATTTATGTCTACGTATCTTCAGAAAATCGTATTACAAAAATAAATATTACCATTTTTCGACTTACCCGTGTACGTTGTCTCAGTGAAAGTTAAATTTTACAGTATGAAAACTCCTAAATACTAGACTGGTCTACTACATGACGCTGAATTTCATATATACTGGGGGTTTAAGCTGTTTTTTTTATATGTTTGCCATATTTTTTAACCACAAAAATGTTTTTCTTATTTTTATAGAATTTACGAGTTTTCAAAAAAAGTGACTTAAGAAATAACAAGAAAAACAGTGCTCTCTTCTGGTTGCCAGAAACTCATATTATTTTCTAATACAGACCTATAATAGTGCAGTTCTCAAACTTTTTCTGAGCATTTTGTTCGACAAGATAAGTTTCTTATACGCTTGCACCATAATTAACATACTGCACAATCTGATAAAAAGAAACATTGCATCTTACCCTACCGACTGCTACACTAAGAGGTCAGGTTAATACACGGGAAGAGGTGACTCATTCCGCCCCAGAACAGTAGCACTTTCAAGTAAAATGAAAATTTCACCTATATCTGTTTTACGATTATATATAAATCTGTGGAAAACTTAACGTTTAATAAATAAGCTATCTAAATAACCAATAGAAAAACATCTAATATGTGATTTTGTGTGATTCTTGGACTTTCTAAGAAAATGCAAAATAGCAGAATACAGGGCTTGACATTTTTACTTTCGTTTTTTTCCAAATTTATTCAACATGAAGCCAACATTAAAAAAAAAGTTTGATGACGTTCCTCCTGATATTAGTACAAAGAACAGTTACAAAAGAAATGATATCCTGTGAGGAAATTGAGTGGCTCATCTTACCACCTATGCTCATCTAGCCTCAGCGTACCCTCCCTACTGAAAATTTGCGGCCGCGTATAAGAAACAGCATTTGCGGCCGCATTTTGAAATATTATAAACCGCTAAAAAATTTGCTTTGACTTAATTTGTATTGTCTGAGGTGTAATTAAATAAGCACAACCCTGGCGGACCGAACGAACGAAGCGGATACGCTACAGCGTATCCTTATAGTATCCACATCGTATCCTCTCCGTATCATGCAAGAAAAACTCATTAAAAAAGAAAGATTAACATTTCACTTGTTGAAATTCGGATTCTACGTGAAATTTTAAGTTAAAAGGTCACAGAGTAATCGCAATAGGTTTTCTTGCAACATTAAAAACTTTTAATAAATATAATACTTATCGATGACGTGCGCTGAAGGCGACTTCAAACGCATCGTCATTCAGTAGTACTTCATAGGCGTTTCCGTCGACGATGCGTTTGAAGTCGCCTTCAGCCCACGTTATCGATAAGTATTATATTTTTTTAAAGTTTTTAATGTTG